>JACXGK010014991.1:0-10963 GCA_016801125.1 Novumbra hubbsi | reverse complement strand
CTATTGTCACCAGCCAGGCCAGGGTTGTCCTAAAGTCACCAGCCAGGCCAGGGTTGTCCTATTGTCACCAGCCAGGCCAGGGTGGTCCTAAAGTCACCAGCCAGGCCAGGGTTGTCCTAAAGTCACCAGCCAGGCCAGGGTTGTCCTATTGTCACCAGCCAGGCCATGGTTACCCTACAGGCACCGGCCAGCCTGGTTGACTTTCAGGTTTCTGGTCATAAGACAAGGCATTTGCTCAGTGCAAAGAAATCTGCTAAAGCTTTGTGTGTGACCAGACTCTGTCTCCTCTCTTTTTTGCTCAGGGGATGGTAGCGGTATCAGGCAGTCTCTCTGTATTGCTGGACTCCATCTTGTGTGCCCTGGGACCACTGACCTGCCTCACAGCACAGATCCCCCAACTCAATGGATGTCCTCGCAACGTCCTGGTAATTCACTCACATCTAATCATCTGTTGGAAATGTAATGCTCCGTTTCTCTGCTTCTTTTAAGGCTACGATGCCTTAGAAAGTATTTGGACCCCTTCACTTTTTCCACATGTTCATGTTGTGAATGAAATTAATAAAATGTTAATGGAAGCCATCCTTCTACACAATACCAGATGATGATTATGTAAACAAATTGCATTTATTTAAACCTTTTATTCAGAACTTAGTACTCACTCAGTAAAGGTGGTGAACTGTGATCTTCAGGTCTTCCCACTGATATACAATCGAGTTCAAATCTGGGCTTTGATCGTGCTACTCGGACATTCTTGTCTTGAAGCCACTCGATCAATGTCTTGGCTATGGGCTTTGGGTCATTAATCGTTTCCCCTGTGTGCTCAGGATCAAGTTAACTTCAAGGATTTCTCTGTATATTTATGAGTTTATCCTTCAATGAATCCTTACCACTGCGAAGAACCTTGATAACGCAATGCTCCCACCACCATGCTTCACCGAGATGGTATTAGCTATGCGTTGAGTGGATTTAGACTTCGTGGCTTGGTCTTTGCTCTGTTATGTAATGTGAAGTGTAGAACCTTTGTATAGACTGATTCATGTCCAATCAATAGAATTTGCCACTGGTGGACTCCAATCAAGTTCTAGAAACATTTAAAGAATGGTCTAAAGACACAGGATGCCTCTGCGCTCAGTTTGGAGTGTCATGGCAAATAGTCTTTTTACTTACATGTACATAAGAGATTTGGCACAAATAAAATAAAAAAACATAACAAATATGTAATCAATTAATAATTATACTGTATTATGAAAATACTTTCAGCCAATGTGAGCCTGATTTATTTCCTGTTTCTTTCCTCTTTAGTCCAACACCTTGGACAACATTGCTTACATCATGCCTGGGCTGTGAAGACCACAGAAACATTCCATTCCCATCTCCTGTGTGTCCTTGCCACGAAGTTAGAGTGTGGAATGACACCAAAAGTTAGAAAAGTTGGGCTTGGGACGTGGACTATTACTTATGCTGAAAGGCATTGGAAAACATGGACATTTCTAGTTTCAACATGTTTTTTAAATGTATTTTTAAATTGTTAATTTTCTAAAGATTTTTTTAACAGAAACCTATTTTAGTGAACACTTATATTTTCCTCTGGAATGTCTGATAGTGTTTCCAGATGTGTGTGTATGTATCTACAGTATAGCTGAGTGAGTGTGAGTGTGAGTGTGAGTGTGTGTGTGTGTGTGTGTGTGAGGGTGAACACTATTTCCAGAGGATAGTTTTTAATCAAAAGGACATGTCGGGGGCCAGATCCCAAGTTCACCATTGTTTGTCTTCCGTCACCATACCATGAAAATAATATATTTGACAACTGCTCATGTATGTTTTACCAATTACACAACAATGTATTCCTGTTTTGTATATCTGCTATTTTACTGTGTACTAAGATTTAGATTGTAGAATAAAAGTTGAATAGCCTACATTAGAAACATGTTCAGGCAAATGCAATCCAACTCGTATTTGAAGCTTTTGAAGCACAGCTGTAAGCCACATTTTCATATTTCTTCTTTTGAGTATACAGAACGGAAAGGTTGATAATAAAAAAATGACAGTGTCAACATGCTGACTGAATTTAGCAGATTTATAACTTTTTGTAATGTCTTTCCCAGATGATTGCACACAGTGAATGCCTAAACACCGTAGGCCATACATACTAATATCATGGACCCCGTTGCCCTTAGAACAGCTCAAATCCTTCTTGGGATGCTGACATACAAGTTTTAATTGTATTGAGATATTTCCCAGCCAGTTCTTGCATGGATGAAGGAGGTGGATATCTGTCACCCTGCACTATAGAACTTCCCTCAAAGGATCATAAATGTTCTGATCTGGTGATTGGCGAGGCCATAGAAGGCCTTTAATGCCGTCCTGGTGTCCATCGAACTACTAAGACATCAATTTAGCGTATATTGGGGCATTATTGTCGTGGGAACATCATGATGGAACATTGGGTGCACCCGGCCCTGTAAACTGGCCTCATATTCCTTAGCTGCAATACGACCATGCAGAGGAAGCTTTCGATTTAATGACTCATACAAGATGGCTGGTCTATACTGTTACACATTCCACACCATGTTTAACAGTTGACAGCAGACATTGTGGGCTGAGGCCTTTGACCTTTACCAAATGTAACTATCCGGTTGTAGCAAATAGGGTGACCGATGACACATTTTTTGTCCAGGTTTTGTTCTCCTTACACCATGTTACGTGTTGGCTTTGGATGCAAGAAGTTTCTGAATAGCAGCCCTGACATAAATTCAAACTTTGTGAAGCTCACAACATACCGTTTTTGTTGAGGCTGAGATCACAGAGGTGCTGATTTAATTCTGTGGTAGTTTTTGAGGCATTAAGTGACTACTCTGTGAATTGTCCGTGTGTCCTTACGTCATATTTGACATAGGAACACTGTTCCTCTTTATCAGTGCAATTTGTCCATGTTCTTCACACGTTCACATTATTTTTGAGACTGTTCCTCTTCACACATTTTTGTGACCTATGCACCTGTAGTTTGGGCACAGACTTTTGCTGTATTTGTCCATTAACTGCAGACAATGTGAAATGTTTTAGGTTTGACAAATGTTAAATAAATACTTCTATAATTAAATGTTTAATAACAGGCAGTTTTGTTTATTATATTGCCATGCTTGTCTCCCAAGTGGAACAAGAGCGAATTTATCCGGGGGTCCACGTGCCTCTATGACTATGGAAGAAATGACGAACTCTATAATTGAGCTTTGGATTTTTTTGTAAGCAGGTATGAATTTTTCATTTATTAATTGTACATTCGCAATTTTAAAAACATTAACTCCAATGTATTTTTATCATGGTATCTAATACTAACTAGCTAAACAGTATTTGAAGCGCGCTGACCACGGTAACGCCCAGGAGACTGGAGAGGTAGGCCTACAGAGCACAGATACATCCCACTTCAGGAACGAGGAAGTAGGCCAAGATAAAACGAATACGAGGACGTTATCTGGAAGTATCACACAGGGAATAGATGGCATCTCTACCTCAACAAAAAGGTACAAATCTATTACCGCATGATTTGAAAAGTGTAGTCTTTTTTATCGTTGTTTTAGTCTGCTTTTCACGGGTTGTTTTGTGCCTTGTCACTAGCCACACGCACTTTTGCAGATGGGCGATTCAGAACGTGAGGTAAACTTGTTTTTGACTTCTGGCATAAGTCAGTAAAACAATCGTTATTGTATATAGGTCAGGTTTTGTAATACAATAAATATTGACTCCAATTATACCGTAACAAATTTTGGAAATCCGAAAGCATGGTTGTTGCCTGTAATGAAATGCATGTTTTTGTAGAACAATATACCACAGTATTCCATTATATTTTACGAATAACCTGCCTAAAGTAGTAGTCGAAGAATTAGACAATTTAAATAGTTAATGTCTAGCGCTTATGTTCCACCTGTTCGTTTGCATATTCATTCGGTAGAATTCGGTTATTACGCTTTAGTAATTAGCTGACACACTCATCCCGAGCGACTTGCTGAGGGCAATACGATTACCTTTGTCAAGGGCACAATGACTTGGAATTCAAACCATCAATCTATGGACTACTTCCCATAGCTCTATTAAACCAGGCCGTTGGCCATCCAGTGTAAACAGTTCCCGTGATTAATCAAGTTGTTGGAGATAACCAAAATACAGAATAAGTCATCTCTACAAGTGGCAAAACAGACCCAGTAGGAATTGAGACCCAGTTGGAATTTAAGTCAATAACAACGTCTTAATTCCAACTGGGTCTGTTTGTCAAGTTGGAATTAAGACGTTGTTATCGACTTAAATTCCAACTGGTTCTCAATTCCTACTGGGTCTGTTTTGTCAAGTTGGAATTGAGACGTTGTTATCGACCAAAAACGCAATTTAATGCTGTGGAATATTTTAACACGTACTCGCTCCTAACTAAAGTATTCCTTGTCCACAGACTAGAATACTATGAACTGTCAAGTTCCAGACTATTCCTCTCCCCCTATATTTATATATGTAAGCATTTTCAAATTAACAAACATTGACATCCATGCTGATTTTAATGGGGGTGACTGCATCAATTTGGGGGATTGAAGAGGTTGAGGGATAGGATGGAGCAAGACAATGTCAGACAGTGGCCACTAGATGGCAGCATAAGATATGTTTTCCACTATCATCCTTAACCTTTAGCTTGAATTAGAGGTGGTAAATTCCAGATAGTTGGGTTAATGGAAGGGGGGACTGATTGTTGGGTAATTAGATGGAGGGCCAGGAGGAGGAATAGTTGGTACAGTGTGTGGAGTGGCTTGATCAAATGAATTTTCCAAAAGTTATAATACTCAGTGAATAAAACTTAAAGTCTTGGTTACTCAGTTGTCCAAAAATAACGTGGCAGTCACTCCACACTGACGAATGGGGTTTCTCAGTCTCGAGTGGCGCTGTAGCCCTGGGTATGTTGGGGCCTTGAAATGGTCACCACATCCAAGGAGGACCACAGGACTTGTTGAATTCCCTGTCGTTCGATTGAGCATGAAAACACTGTTGAAATCAGAAAAAAGCATATTTTTTGTGAAACCTCGGCCACACATTAGGGGTAGGCGATAATTCAATAAATATCATTATTGAGTTTTAAAAATAATTCTGTAATGAAAACACTGATTTTGCTCTTTTATTCAGAATTAAAAACTAGATTTCTTTGTGGATTTAGTCCCCAGAGAACTTTCTTTGTTTCTTTTATTGTAACGGTATATAAAAAACTAAAGGCTGTGTTTTTTTAGGTAAAGAAGATTATAATGATGACAAAGATATACAAATAAATGTATTGTCATTACTTCAATACCCCAAATGAATAGCTGGGGGAAACATGCCATATCTCCAACTGTTTAAGGTTGGAATAACCATTCGCTAGTTTGACAACTGTATTGGAGCATCACGTATCTCGGGTCACAATGTGCCCCTAGTTGGATGTAAATAAAATAACCACATTGGGAATCCCTGCTTTATGTACACTTAGTTCATCTCCTTCCCTTGTCCCATTGCAGAGTTGAGGCTGGTTCTACTGGGCCGGTCCGGCGCAGGGAAGAGGGCTACTGGGAACACCATCATGGGCCGGCAGAATGTCCTTGCCCAGGCTGTCATTGAGCCTGCTGTTGCTCCTGAGTGTGAGAAGCAGAGAGGGATTATTGCCGGGAGATTGGTAAAATTAAATAAAATGTTTTAAAGGACACTAGCTTACACCACACTGATGATGGAACCAGAGGTTCGAGCCTCACCACTGTGTTTGTGTGCAGGTGTCAGTGGTAGATGCCCAAGACTGGTTTTGCTCAGAGCGCCCCCCAGAGGAAGTGAAGCGCCATCTCTCCTCTTGTGTCGCCCTGTCGACGCCAGGGCCCCATGCCTTCCTCCTGTGTGTCCCTGTGGACCGGCCGGCTGACCTGGAGCTGCAGGTGTTGGACACCCTGGAGAAGGTCCTTGGCCCTACTGCAGTCAGTGGACACACCCTGATCCTTTTCACCCACAAAGACCGTCTGGGTCCAGGGGAGCAGCTGGACGAGTATATCGCCAGACGCAAAGACCTGCTGGAGCTAGTGGTGATGTGCGGAGACCGCTTTCACTTCCTGGAGAGCCGTAGAGGAGAAAAGGAGGAGCGGAGGAGTGTGGAGGAGCTGCTGGATAAGGTTGAACAGGTTGTGAAGGAGAGCGGGCGGGAGTTTTACCGCTGTCCCCTCTACGAGGAGGCGGAGGCCCGGGTGAGAGAGAAGCAGGCAGAGTTAGTTACCCAGAGAAGGCAGAGAGAAGGAAAGAAGCTGGATGAGGCAGTGATGGATGATGAAGAGATGGCAAACATCAGAAAGAAGCCGGTGATAGATGATGAAGAGATGGCAAACATCAGAGAGGAGCCGGTGATAGATGATGGAGAGCTGTCAAACATCAGAAAGAAGCCGGTGATAGATGATGAAGAGATGGCAAACATCAGAGAGGAGCCGGTGATAGATGATGAAGAGCTGTCAAACATCAGAAAGAAGCCGGTGATAGATGATGAAGAGATGGCAAACATCAGAGAGGAGGCGGAGAGAAGTGTGTGTGACCTGAACATCGACATGGACACTATTAGCTGTGTATCTCCGGCCTCCACCCCTCCCTCGTTTCTCTTGTCCCTGTGGCAGGGATTGACAGGCTGGCTGAGGTGGCTCCCCAAGATGTTGAGGATGGAGGCTCTGCTGGGCGCTTTCATTGGCCTGTTTGTAGGGGGGTCTGCCGGGCGGATGCTGGGGGCCACTGTGGGCTCCGTGGCAACAGAAGTGGGGAGGAGGAAGACTTTGAAGACTGAACAAAAAAACAAGTAATGGTGATGGGTGGAATTCTACAATGGCTTTATATTCGACCAACGTGAACTTCTCACGATGATGTTCTGGTTTTGGTTTTTCATAACACTGGCATGCTCATTCTCCCTGTTTCTATTGTCATGTATTATGTGGATTAGTGCCTACTGTTTCTCATTCAAATTGAGGGGAAGTTTCATGAATGTTCCACTTGGTGGAGACACTGACCGGATCATTGAGGTTGAACAGGATATGAGAGCTCAACAGAAAGCAAATGCCTTACTGCTAAACCAAATAAAGTAGTATTTCTGTGGTAAGTTGTTGTGCTGTTTCTGTCGGGAAAATCTAACTTTTAATGGAAAAAAGCCAAATAATTTAGTTTACTTGCTTTTTACTACTATTTGTGGCCAAAGCATACCTCAGAGAATAACCCTTGCAGCGCGAAACATACAGATTTAAAAATTCCATGGAGTATGATGTAATACACATGAGAATGATGAGCTGGCCTATCAGCTGTCTTCTCCAATGAATATAGTTTAATGACTGGTATACACCCACATCATTCTGTTGTTTGGGTGCACCCACACTATTCCGACACAGAAAGCTGCTTTGAAACATACTTAATTACCATTTTTAGGAAGGAAAATCTTTTGCTCACTCATAATGTAAGTAATTATAGGTCATATTTCATATAAATCTGGAAACACTGAGTGGATATAATCTGAAGCATGCAATTACACATTTCCCTCCAAAAGTATTGTGCTAAATTCAGGAGTGCATCAGCTCAATTTGAAACAAAATAAGATCATTATACATGATGGACATAGGAGCCTGGTGGACCAACTACCGCAGGGTTTTAGGATCTATGGGGAGATCCGAATGGACAGTTGTGATGAGCGTGGAGATCCACAAGAACGTCAAAGGGACTAAAGCGCAACTCTCAAAGCGTTCTTCTCTTGAGCAAGGGCAGGTAAGGGTTTGACATTGACGTAATTGATACTGTTAAAACCATCAGTCAAAACCTATCTTTACGTCTTTTGCTTTCTCCCTCTTTAAGCTGATGGATACTCTGCCTGTGGAACAGCTAGGCGTTTCCGAATGTGGGTGGTCTGCCGGGGGTGGGAGGGAGGGAGAGGGAATTAGTCCAGCTCTCAGATTTCCCCAAAAAGAGAGGGAGGAAAGGAGCGAGAACGAGGGGAGAGTGAGTGTGCACAAGGGAGAGGAGGGAGCGAACATGCTCAGGGACCACATCTGTCTTCCAGATGTCGGAGGGCGAAAAGAAGGTTTGGAAGTAAAGGAAAATTGGTGCTAAACAGTTTTTTATTGTTGGGGATTACGCGTACTGTACGGACTAGTCTGGCGTTCTACGGCGTACCAGGGGATGTTGCCTTATTTCATTATGAACCCCACTATTAAATGACCTGGGGCACCCCTCTACCCACAGACCCCTGGAAGAAAATGTAGAGCAAAAAAAAAACACCTGTCCAAATACTGTTCCGTCTTGGGGGATATACATTAGCAAGAGGACGCATATAGTAATGATAGAGGTTAGAAGAGCTTGGAGAAGGGATGAGAGAGCAGTGGAAAGTTGGGAGCCTCTATTGGTTATACAGCAGGATATAAAACAGGCCGGAATCTGAGAACCTCCATTGGTTATACAGCAGGATGTAAAACAGGCCTGAATCTGAGAACCTCCATTGGTTATACAGCAGGATGTAAAACAGGCCTGAATCTGGGGGCCTCCATTGGTTATACAGTAGGATGTAAAACAGGCCTGAATCTGGGAGCCTCCATTGGTTATACAGCAGGATGTAAAACAGGCCTGGATCTGGGAGCCTTTATTGGTTATACAGCAGGATGTAAAACAGGCCTGAATCTAAAAGCCTCCATTGGTTATACAGCAGGATGTAAAACAGGCCTGAATCTAAAAGCCTCCATTGGTTATACAGCAGGATGTAAAACCGGCCTGAATCTGGGAGCTTTTATTAGTATACAGCAGGATGTAAAACAGGCCTGAATCTGAAAGCCTCCATTGGTTATACAGCAGGATGTAAAACCGGCCTGAATCTGGGAGCTTTTATTAGTATACAGCAGGATGTAAAACAGGCCTGAATCTGAAAGCCTCCATTGGTTATACAGCAGGATGTAGAACAGGCCTGAATCTGGGAGCCTCCATTGGGATACAGCAGGATGTAGAACAGGCCTGAATCTGAGAGCCTTTGTCTCATTTCCGCAGAAGGATGTGGCCCAGGGGTCTTCAGAGGCTGAAACCTCATCAGGAAGGCTCAGGGTTTGTGCCTGCATGCATAACTAAAGCCAAAAATCTGAACAAACAACTCATGTAATAACTGTTGACCCGTTATTAACACAGGGCCAAAACTTCTGAAGCTTTCCCTCTGAGCAACAAATGTGTTTCTAAGGGCCTTGTGGTCCCTCAGTGGAGTGGAGGCAGTTCGTTGAGAGTTGCAAACACAGCAATATTCTTTGTTATCATCCTGCGTTATGGGCTGGAAAAGACAGCAAGCTAAAGGAAAATCAACAGGATGACACACTTTTTCCGCCACCGCACACCAGGCCTCTCCCTCTGCCAGCTTACAGAGACAGCGCTCCCTGTAAAAATCTCCAAATATCAACAGAGCAGGACTGATTGAAACCACAGCATTTCCTCTAATACACATCCACAATGATCTGTTGGGGATTTATTGAATAGATCATCTGAGTAAAGATACAGTAGGCTCCAAAGGCATTATGGAAATTAAAGTTGACCAAACGGAACAGAAAAATATGGGAAATATGGGAAATCGAACGCTTATGCCCCCGACCCCAGGTGTTAAGATGTCTAAATATCAGACAGCCCTTTTGATGGTGGCCAGCCTTTCAGGTGGTATTAGCAATTGCTTCGCTAACCTGGAAAATCCACTTTGCTCTAATATATTTTGCTATGCACGTTGCAGGGCGGACTGTAATATTTCACAGCATTTGCTGCCTGTTTCTTTCGCAGGCAGACAGAGCGATGTCTGCCTGCTCTCTTTATCCAAGCGAACTCTGTGGCAAAGGCTCTGAGTGCAATCATCTTTTTCCTATTAGAGTTGTTTTTATGTTCCTCCCTGTAGCGTTAGCGTGTGTGTGGCTACAATTGTGTACAAAGCAATAAGAGGAGCTTAGATTTGCCCGGTCCATGTGTTGGTCGGTACTACAACTCATAAAGACAAGATGAAAGCCTTTGTCAAGTTAGCAAATAATATCAATAGGAATTTGTCTATTGTAATGGCACAGGAATTTGGGCTGTTTTTGTCTAACTAATTATTTCTAAAGTAGTTGAATAGTAGTGTTAGTTTATTGCTTCATAAGGTGACATGATACATGATTTAGTGTTTTGACATTTTGGACATTTGGACCCTCTGTCAATAATGTGGAAGAGTAAACATATGGCACAAAAGCGTTTAATCCCTTTGGGATTTTTTATAAATGTCATCAGACCTTCAACTAACAACTAATTGTAAGGAAAGAGAATGTACAGGTAACACATTCTTTTTTTTTACATCAGAATGGCCTTTATATAGACAGGTCCAAACCTAAACCAAAGTTGAACCCCACAAATGTTACTGAATTAATGCAGTTCTGCATTGTAGAGTTGGCAAAAATATGCCTAAATCTATATCTGGGTGGGATGTATTTTGTTGCAGTCATTGCAGAAAACTGCAAAACTTGCTTAAATGACTGAAATACATTTAGAAACTGTTGGGTTGTTCATTCACAACATTCCCTTTAGCTGAGATTGGTCTTTGCTTGAAGATTTGATAACATTCAGTGTGGAAACTGTGTAGCTATTTAGGGACAATCTAAAAAGGGGCACAATGGGTATCGGGACACGGTAGGTATCGGGACACAGTAGGTATCAAGACACAGTAGGTATCAGGACACAGTAGGTATCAGGACACAATGGGTATCGGGACACAGTAGGTATCGGGACACAGTAGGTATCAAGACACAGTAGGTATCAGGACACAGTAGGTATCAGGACACAATGGGTATCGGGACACTGTTGGTATCAGGACACAGTAGGTATCAGGACACGATGGGTATCGGGTCACAGTTGGTATCAAGACACAGTAGGTATCAGGACACAGTAGGTATCAAGACACAGTAGGTATCAG
>JACXGK010014990.1:0-10918 GCA_016801125.1 Novumbra hubbsi | reverse complement strand
TAGAGAGGAGAGATGGTGGAGGATAGAGAGGAGAGATAGTGGAGGATAGAGAGGAGAGAAAGTGGAGGATGGAGTGGAGAGGAGAGATAGTGGAGGATAGAGAGGACAGATAGTGGAGGATAGAGAGGAGAGATAGTGGATGATAGCGAGGAGAGGAAAGATTGTAGAGGATAGAGAGGAGAGATGGTGGAGGATAGAGAGGAGAGATAGTGGAGGATAGAGAGGAGAGATGTTGGAGGATAGAGAGCAGAGGAAAGATTGTAAAGGATAGAGAGGAGAGGAGAGAAAGAACAAGAGAGAAAATGGGAAAGAGATGGAGAGCGATAAGATGAGTAAAAAGACCATGAGAGAGAGATAGAGAGAAAGGAGGGGGTTGAGTGAGAGAGAGGAGGGGGTAGAGAGAGTTAGAGAGGAGGGGGTTGAGAGAGAGAGAGGAGGGGGTAGAGAGAGTGAGAGAGGAGGGGGTTGAGAGAGAGAGAGGAGGGGGTAGAGAGAAACAGAGAGTGAGAGAGGAGGGGGTTGAGAGAGAGAGGAGGGGGTAGAGAGAGAGATGCTGCTCCCAACAGTCACCCCCCCCTCCCTATACTCCCCCCAGTCAAGGAACGAGTGCGTGTGCATCCGAGCTGAGTGGAGGGCTAGCCAGCCAATCGGCTTGCTTCACGCGGGCTTTGTCATCGGGTGCTGATACTGAGGAAGGATTCTCTATGCTGCTCGGCGTGTTTGGAAGGGCTAATGAAATGCCAGGACTGGGTTGCCTCTAGGGAGAGCCTCTCCGCCTTATAATGTGAGCCAGTAGCATCCAGGCTCGGGGCTAGCTCACCACCATCGACCCAGCAGGCCTAGGGGGAGTCCAAGCGCGGGCCCGCTTCGCTACCCCTTCTTTTCTCCTCCACCATCGGAAGGAGGGATTTTTTTTGTTACTGCGAGCGAGCGAGAGAGAGAGAGAGGGGATCGTCATCCCCCTATCAATCCCTTGTTCTGTGGTGGTTCCCTCCTCCCCCCCCTCCCCCACGCTCCCCCTCCTCCACCACAGTCACCTCCTCCGCTCTCTAGCTTTTTTTCCCCCCCTCTTCCTTCAATTCTTCTAGAGGTGCTTTTGGAAATAGCAGACCTCCATGTATGACAATTTGTACCTGCATGGATTTGAAGACTCGGAGGCGGTAAGTGGTCGGGGGCAGTATAGCTTGGGATCGTGTGTGTGTGTGTGTGTGTGCGTGCTATGTCCGTGTGTTTGAGCGGTTGTGTCCGTGTGTTTTGTCGACGGAGGTGGCTCGGCTGGGCTGCATGCACACACACACACACACACACACACACGCGGGGCCTGCCGTAAGGTGAGCCGTCGGTCTCGCGGCACAGACGGAACCATCACTCGTGGGCTCCGCTGGAACCGCCGGGGGTCGGGTGGCGGGGGGGGGGGGGTGGTCGGAAGCCGGCGCCAGGCGCGTGCGTCCGTTTCTACGTGCGTCGATGATGTGCGTGCGGCTTTGTATATATGAAAGCCCAGGCTCATTGGAAGGGCTATTGGTTGCCACGAATTGTTAACTGGAGCCAGTGCACACGGGGAGAGAGGTCTGTAAAGGCTATGCCTCAGAGAGCTGCGTTTCTGTTGCCGCGCGTGAGGTTGCCATCACATCACAGTCCCTGTGACGCACGGCATAGCCTGCTTCATCTGATGCCTTTGTTTAAAGGGGTGACACTCCTATTATGGCGTTGTATTCCTGCCGCCGAGGCTGACGGACAAGACACACAGGCAAGCGGACAGACCGACTGAGAGGAGCGTACATCGTGATGTCATATACTGGAATCCGGCGGGGATGAGTCACATGTCGAAGGTGCTTCGTTGGACGCCGGACCGCCGTGCAATATGGCCACGAAGAGATGCTGCATCCAAAAATGCAACCCTCAAACTACCCAATGTAGCCAGTGATCCGTGGTTAATATACTGGCTGATCAGCAGCCAGCTTGAATAATTAATGACGTACTGTTCATATAATTTGGAGAAATACAGAATTCTTTGGAAAAGGTGCAAAATAAAAGGCTTAGTGAAGCACTAAAACAGAACAGCTGGGGAATAACGTGTGTGTTTGTGTTCACGGTTAGCATTTTCTATTGGGGCCTGACTACAATGCATAGCATTATCAACTGATTACTCATGTGTGCTTAAAGAAATCACAAATTATTATGTCATTGTACAGGACTAGTTTGAAAGCAGGAAATACACTATATAACTTGTAGCTTTGACACAAACACTATTATGTTTCTGTTTGGCATACATTTCAACAAGCGACCCAACACCATCTTGTAATCACATTCAAAAGGGGATGCTTGTGATCATAAACTGGGTGTTTGAATCCTGAAAGCGGATTGGCTAGAAATCGTGGTATATGAGATCGTATACTACAGGAATGACATCTTCATCCCTTTTTACTGATTAAATTGAGTTTGTTTTGGGTTTATAATAGCAATAGGGAATCTCTGGGGTTTGTGTCTGCGATGTGGCGTACCTTGGAACAGCTCTTAGCTGTGGTATATTGACCATATTCCATAACCCACGTGCCTTATTGCTTATATAAACCACAGGTGTGACAAAAATGCATTGATTAATTTATTTGTTGCACTGGGAACTGGTTTCAAATTACAACAAGGCATATTAGGTGTTTGTGATATATTGCCAATAAACCACAGCTTATTGTTGTATCCAGGCACTCAGCATTGCGTTGTGTCTAAGAACAGCCCTTAACTCTGGTATATTAACTGTATACAACGCACGTTTGTGCTTTATTGCTTATTTCATAATTAGGCATACTACTTTCATCATACAGGGTTTATGTAATGTAGGGATTTAGGTCAAAATCGGCTTCTAAAAAGCATCAACGCAGATTAAGTCGTTTTTGAAACCCATTAGATGCAGAAACAAAATGTACCTAGCAATCACTTATTTTTCAAAATAAGCAAACCTCCACATTTTTATTTCCCAAACCTGGCATTTTGTGATTGGCCCCACACAATTCATTTGAGCCCGGTGCTGAAGTAAGCCCAAGAGATAGCTTGTCTGTTATAAAAAGTGCTGTGCTATGACTAATGTGTGTGGATTCAAGCAGACTGCAAGACTTTCTCCGTTCCTAATGTGATATTGACACAAACACACACACACACAGATTCTTTCCCCCCGCTAATGTTGTTCCCCAATTACATTATCATTAGCAGATTCACTCTCTCCATTTGAGGCCAAAGCTCAACACTTTCACTCGCGCTCCAGAAATGGCTCAGCAAATCCTCCTGGTCAGTGCGGCCGCTTGCGGTCCTCTGTTTTCGCGTCAGGAGCATGCGTTACAGCTCGTTACCAAACACTCCGGCTAACAAGTGCCATCGCCAAACGGGGATTTGACAATCACCTCCTCCGCTTGGCGAGAGCCTGGCGACGGTCACTCCGGCTGTGAGGAAATAGTAACAGCTGCTTTTCTCCCCGTGCGCTGTGCACGCCGCAGGGCTCAGCTGATTCCTACACAAGCAGACCATCGGACTCGGATGTCTCTCTGGAGGAGGAGCGCGAGGTGCCAGGCCAGGTCCAGGGCCAGAGCCCGAGCCAAGGGGGGCAGGGGACCCAGGCCCCAGCCCAGAGCCGGGAGCAGAAGGAACAGCAGGCCGCAGTGCAGCTGGAGAGAGCCAAGGTGAGACCCTGAGGCTGTCTTCAGCAGGGATGGAAGGTTCTCCAATGGAAGGCTACATATATATATATACTGCTCCAAAAAATTAGTAGAGTTGGAAACATATAATTATCACAGTATAACACCAAGTCAATAAATCTATGTGATATCAGTCTGTCCTGTTAGGAAACATAAGCAATGGTGAATCAATGTCACCTGTTTTTATGCAAATGAAGGTGACAACAGGTGCACTGGAGAGGCCACCGCTGGACAGCCTGCCGACGGTCACCACATGAAATCCTTTGAGTCAGTAAGGAAGGAATAGGAGAGAGCAATTGGCTGTGGCCACCACCTGCAAAACCATTCCCTTTTTGGGGGTTCTCTTGCTTTTGCCTCTCCAGTGAACCTGCCACTTTAATTTGCACCAAAACAGGTGACATTGATTAACAATTGCTTATGCTTCCTAATCGGACAGATTAATATCCCGGACATTTAATTGACGTTATACTGTGAAGATTATGTTTTCCCTTCATTCCATTCATTTGGAGCAGTATATGTATATACATATATATAAGGACCTATGTGACAGAAACATTTGCCAACTTTTTGCAAGTAAGCATTCATTACTTAAGTGGTGTATGAGGATTGCTTAAAGGATTTATGAAGGGCTTTATTATGTCTAGTAAGTCTTTGATCATTCGTGTGTTTGATGAAGAAATACAGTGTGCCTTACCCTTTTCTTACTCCTTTTCCCTCTCCCTATCTCTCTCTTTCTCCCTATCTCTCTCTTTCTCTCTATCTCTCTCTTTCTCCCTCCCTTGTTCTGTCCACACAGGCTAAAGCCGTGGCCTTTGCAGTGAAGACCAATGTAAGCTACTGCGGGGCGTTGGACGAGGACGTTCCCGTGCCAGCAACTGCCATCTCCTTCGACGCTAAGGACTTCCTTCACATAAAAGAGGTAGCGTGTTCTTCAGGCAAGGGAGCACTGTGACATATAATCAGGCAGACTGACGTTGAATGCGTTTGTTCGGCTCCGAACATAAGGGATACAAGCAAGGCGACGGGTACACAGTAGAGTTGTGGAGGTTTGTCAAGTACCTTTACTCGAGCACTTTTCAGACTGCACCATTGTACAGGACAAACGCGATTCAGGCTGTTTGAAAGTATTTTTATTTTTATAAGTGTTTCCGACAGCCGAAAGGTGTTTTTAGACCTCTTATTTCCTTGTGTTCAAGTCATTCACCGTATGTACTCACACAGAGAAAACTGTTTTTCCCCACACACTTCCAAAACATTCAGAAGTTCAACAACGACTGGTGGATCGGCCGGCTGGTCAAGGAGGGCTGTGAAATGGGCTTCATCCCCAGCCCTCTGAAGCTGGAAAACCTCCGCATCCAGCAGGAACAGAAGAGAGGCCGAGTCCAAGGGTAAGAACGCCCCTCAACAAGCCTCAGCCTGGGACTGGGGTTCTGATCTCTGCAAAACAAGGAGGCAATGGATCAATGTACATTCTGGTTCAACTGAATTGGTTACTTAGTCATAAAAGTACCACACATTTGGTTGTAAATAAGCTTGTAATGCATTTTCACGAGGGCCTTAGTAGAAAGTGTTACGTATTTATATATATATTTCAACATTTAGATTTCTCTCTGTCCATATCCAGAATAGAACAATCTGAATGTTTCTAAGGTACCTGGCTTTAATCACTAGTGCTTTGGTCCTCCTTGTGACCTAGTTGCTCTTTCTGTCTAATCTCTATTGAAATTCCTGTCACCATGAGTTTGTCCTATATGTGTCCGATCTGTTGGATCTGTGCTCTGCACTAGACCCGCTGGGTTTTAACGTTAATTCGGCGTAATGAGACAACTAGACTTGGGATGAGTTTCGAGGCTCACTCTGAATCCTTGACCCGACCTCAGAGGCACGGATGCTGCACTTGCAACCCGGGCGCCGTTCGCCACATTAATCCTGTGATTCTGTTCTTTTCTCCTGTATCCCCCTCTTGTCCTTTTCAGTAAGTCTGGAGGGAACTCATCCTCAAGTGTAGAGGATGAGGTGTCCGCTTCGATCAGACCCCTCATCACCTCTGCAGGTGAGACCCTCTTAGAGGGGAGGGGGGATGTCGTCCGTCCCTGCTGGCCCGTCTGCTAGTTTAGAGAGAATACATGTTGTCAAGGCGACGCGAGACGTAGACCTGGTGCTCTAGCCTCCCTGTGTCTCTCCATAGAACCTAAGATCAAAGATTCCCAGCAGGCATAACTGGTTACGACAAAGTCGCTGTGATGTGTTTTCGTGACGTCAGGCTGTATACTGGTTATAATAGGAGGTCTTCTGGATGTCTTTTTAGCAACTAGAGAAAGGCGTTGTTATGTATGCTCTCTTTTCCAGCCATGTTATGGTTAGATGTTACAAAAACCCGTAAAAAACAGTATATGGTTAGAATCTCGCATACGGACAGTTCTTAAACCAGAGAACCAGTTTACAACTAGAATATGATATTAATATAACGTTTCCAACTCGAAACCTTACCTTAGTTGTAATGTAGTTTTCACACATCTCAACAACCAGGAAACCAGGTTACAACCAGAATATGGCGCCATTACTATGTCCCATAACCATATTTGCCTGCTGGGTGATCAATCCATAGAGTGTATACAGTATATACTGTATAGTGTATATATTCTCCCATCCTCCTCTTCCTCCAGTTGAGGACTGCAGGCGCACTGAGACTTGGCTTACCACAGGGTGAAACCATCCACAAGACTTTGACCCCCTCTGAACTTCAGTCATGTGACTTTGTGAATATGCAATATAGTATATTAGGAGTGTGTGTATGTATGTCTAAGGGTGACTATATGTTTTTTGCGTGTGTCAGTTTAATCTTCGGCTGGAAAACTGTGGAAGTGCAATAACAATCAACACAATACCCATGACGAAGTACGGCATCGTGAGTTGTTTTGTCGACATATGGCGTAATACAAGACATTGACAGTTCCATTTTGTTTGTTCCAATTTACAGGAAAGCAGAAACAGAAAGTGGTAAGTTGGGTGATGGTAATGCTGAATTATCTCCATCGACAACATCATTAAAGGCTGTCTACATAACACAATTCCAGTACCCACCCTATATCCCATCCTACATCCCATCCTACATCCCGTTTCACTGTGGCAATTGCACGGATTGACCCGGCCAGATTGACCCAGCTGCAATCCATTACAATCCTCCTAAGGTTGACTTGGGGTTGTAGTCTTTATCACAATATTATATAATTGAAACATTCTGAAGTATGGGTATAGATTGTAGCCATATTGTGCCGTAACAGTATTTCAGTACATCCCGTGAATGCTGTTAAAGAGATCAATGAAACCGAATCCGTGGGAGAACAATGGCACTGTGGTTTGGCATCCGTTCATAAAGGCTGTTTTAACCGCTCTGACCTCATTCACTTGTTCAATTCTAATTGGCTAAAATGAAAATATCGGAAACGGTGAATATTTGCCTGTAATATTTTGCTACACTAATTAACAATAGCTCAAACGTACGCGTCCGTTCGAACTGCATCCAACCTTTTGCCGCGTCCATCCTGTGTTCGTGTGTGTCCGTCCCTCTTTATAAATCGAAGGAAAGGCAATGCGATTCCTTGGAGGTCGCACAGCACCAAGGAAACACATTGACAACCCCCCAATGAGGCTTGCTGCTCACCTGAACCTCTGGTTTATCTCCAGACTGAACACGTCCCCCCGTACGACGTGGTACCATCTATGAGGCCCGTGGTGCTGGTGGGACCTTCCCTCAAGGGCTACGAGGTAATTCTCAGCAGCGGCCATTTTGGAGACATGTGATCGTTCCTCTGACTCCGTTGCCCCTCCTGGTGGGGGGGAGGGGGGGTGCGTCCTAGAGCTCCGATGGGTTGAACGACAGATACCGACGATAGATTGCAAATGATTACTGTTGCAGGGGTCACGATCACCTCTCATGAAGGAGGCTCTGCTCACGGCGGGATTGCGTTTCTGTTGATCTTGTTCATTCAGCTTTATGCGGCCTATTCCTACTTACGTTGCTTTGACGAAGAATTGGCCGATTAGAGCCCTTTTTGGATAATTAGGTTGTGCGGGAAGGGCCGTGATTTAGTGGTCTGACACACCTCAGACCACCGTAGAGACCGGCACGGTTTTAGCCTGTCCAGCACGGCTCCATCGTTGAGCTACTCCTCCCTCCCTTCCCCCTCTTTCTCCTCTCCCCCTTCCCTCCTCCCCTCTTCCCCTTTCACTCTCTCGCTTTCTCTTTCACTCCTCACACGGGAGGGAACAGAGTCACCCGCCTCATCCCCCAGTGTGCTCTGTTGCCGCGGTAACAACCTTCTGGGTGCAAACGCGTCAGCATCAGAAGTAGAGCAGCATCGCTGTTGCGTCTAGACGAGGCCGCTGTAGAACCAGCCCCCGACTGATATTTGTGTGCCATTGTCCCTCTCTGTCACTTTCAGGGGATCCCATTTAAGATGAAACATTGCCCGTCGATGCTTTTCCATCATGTTTCAGAAACTGAACGTTAACTGACTGAAATTGTGGAATGAACTTTAAATGCTTACCTTTGCACTTATGTAGTACATTTGCAGTTGTGTTTGGTAGATTTTGAGTGTTGTAACCCAGTATGAACACTGGCTGTATAAACCAGCAGAATGATGCGTGATTGGCTGTGACGGTGGTCATCATCTCTCCCTGTTCACTATTCCTTTTCCGGCTTCCTTTCCTTTCAACACAGGTGACGGACATGATGCAGAAAGCCCTCTTTGATTTCCTCAAGCACAGATTTGATGGCAGGTAAGATTAAAGAGTGTTCTTTTACACCAGAAGAACAATGAATTCTGAAGGCTTATCAAAGGTTTTTAGAAATTCTAATGGAATAGCGCTTTAGTAAACAAGTCTGCAAAATATTACATTTATCTGCTTAATGCCTAAGTTGGTCTCTTTATTTTCGCCATTACAGGATATCTATCACGCGCGTCACGGCAGATATATCATTAGCCAAGAGGTCTGTTCTAAACAACCCCAGCAAACGGGCCATCATCGAGAGATCAAACACCAGGTCCAGTTTAGGTAGAAACCATTAGTATGTATTGATCACTTCACCTTAGGAGTTTTCCTTGTGTACCAATGACTTTCATCTGTAACTACCATCAATAGGAGAGGGGCCATGGTATTCTGCTTCCATGTTCATTGCAAATCTGGGTTCAAATGTAAATTTGGCATTTGGCTGGTTGGAGCTCACATTCTGTGCAGAATTCCACCAATCTGGCAATCCAGTAAGGCTTGATAACTTACATAAGAAACCAAATAGACTTAAAATCTGGGTAAATTATGACTGTTAAACCTGTTCCCTTTAGGAGGGATATAACTGTACCACCTATGGGTAACAGGTTTCTTCACAATTAAGGCTTGTGATTGTTTGTTCCCTTCTAGTTGCTGATTGGTGCTACACACAATGCAAAAAGTCAATTCCAAATATGCCGAGTGAAACTCAACCAATAGAAATTTCACAAATGGGTGTAGTGACCCACAATAAATCGGAATAGATCAGGGGATGGTCCATAGGTCCTTAGGAAAAACCTGGCTTAAACCTTCTCAATCCGATCATGTTGGCGTGGCGTCCATCAGGATAAAAAACATTGTGGTTTGATAGGCTTAATTTTATTGGGAACAGTGTGAATGATTGGGAACACTAATGTATTGGGAACACTAATGTATTGGGAAAGCTATAAATGATTGGGAACACTAATGTTTTGGGAACACAATGAATGATTGGGAACACTAATGTATTGGGAAAACGAATGTATTGGAAAACACCATATGATTGGGAACACTAATGTATTGGAAACACTAATGTATTGGGAACACCATATGATTGGAAACACTAATGTATTGGGAACACTGAAGTATTGGGAAAACTATAAATTATTGGGAACACTAACGTATTGGGAACACTATGAATGATTGGGAACACTAATGTATTGGGAACACCGAATGTATTGGGAACACTGAATGAATGTGTGTAAAGTCATACGTTGTTTACCTCCGCATTCCCAGCTGAGGTGCAGAGCGAGATAGAGAGGATCTTTGAGCTGGCCAGGTCCCTACAGCTGGTGATCCTGGATGCAGATACCATCAATCACCCAGCCCAGCTGCTCAAGACCTCCTTGGCTCCCATTATTGTTCACGTCAAAGTCTCCTCGCCAAAGGTAGGGACTGGCAGGAGGGAGTCGTAATGAGGTCAGGTGAATTGAAACGCGCCCTCGTGCTGCATATAGCAGATACTTCATAATATAAACTGTAACTCAGAACTGCCTACAGTTTTCAATTATACAGTTATGACCCACTGAGCCACTGGGACCCCAGTTTTAATTCATTTCAATATACTACGGCACTTAGGACTCTATTTTAACAATCCAAACTAAATGGGAAATCTTCAAGGTTTCAAGAGTGTGCCCGAAATATTTCAGTCATTTTTACAATCAAGAGCGGTGGGCCCAGGTGCTGGATGAATGATTAAGCTGTGGGAGGCTCCTCACTGGCCAGTCGGAACATGCTCTGTAGGTAAATAATGTGGCTTCTATGTTCTACAGTATATTCACAACCTTTATTATGTAATACCTTGTAATCACAATTAATTCCAATGTTAGTATTCTATTCATTTTTAAATGACCTACTGAAAGAAGGACAAAATGTTGCTGGGTTTTAAAACAATGTGAAGGTGGGCTGGGCTTATTACATTAGGCATGGACATGTTAAACCTATCTCAGCAAGCAGTATGAAATTCATTCTTATTTAAATACACCTACAAACAGCATAGGTGAAACAAATCTAAACACGTAGGGATGACACAGACAGAGGGATGACACAGACAGAGGGATGACACAGACAGAGGGATGACACAGACAGAGGGATGACACAGACAGAGGGATGACACAGATGGAGGGATAACATGGATGGAGGGATGACGTTGTGAAAAATAACTAAAACATGACGGAAACATCTAACGGCTACAAACGGAACAGGTGGCAGTTAAAGTCAAATCAAGTGACCAAAAACATCCATGAAGGAGGAACTTAGATGGGACTGTTGGATCCCACCGGTGTGGCAGACCTGCCGGTCAGGACTGTTGGATCCCACCGGTGTGGCAGACCTGCCGGTCAGGACTGTTGGATCCCACCGGTGTGGCAGACCTGCCGGTCAGGACTGTTGGATCCCACCGGTGTGGCAGACCTGCCGGTCAG
>JACXGK010014989.1:0-10920 GCA_016801125.1 Novumbra hubbsi | reverse complement strand
ATACAGTATACTAGAGCAGCACAACTGATGGTGTGTCATACAGTATAGTAGAGCAGCACAACTGATGGTGTGTCATACAGTATACTAGAGCAGCACAACTGATGGTGTGTCATACAGTATACTAGAGCAGCACAACTGATGGTGTGTTATACAGTATACTAGAGCAGCACAACTGATGGTGTGTTATACAGTATACTAGAGCAGCACAACTGATGGTGTGTCATACAGTATACTAGAGCAGCACAACTGATGGTGTGTCATACAGTATAGTAGAGCAGCACAACTGATGGTGTGTCATACAGTATACTAGAGCAGCACAACTGACGGGGTGCCTCGGCTGCATTGTCTCTGGGTGTGGCCTCAGCGGTATAGGGTGGTCAGAACGGCATAGGGTGGTCAGAACGTGAAACATGGTCTGTACCCTCCATCCCCTCGCTGTCCTTCTTCCTCCCAGGGGCAGAGCGGTGGCGAGGGCCACACAGTGTGGGGTTGCCCTCCCGACCTTAATGTCTTCCGCTTCCCCATCATTCTCCCACAGCATCTTCCACAGATTCTGCTTCTCCTTTGGCCCTGAGCTGCTCCTTGGGAACACTAAAATACCTGCCATGATGATTTCGTGCTGTGACGGGGTAGGGCAGGCCCAACTAGCTGCTTCCGGAATGTTCTGAAACCAGCATTATGGTGGTGTTGGTGCGATGCTGACGCAACAGGTAGGGGCACTTTTGCGACACAATAGCGAACCCGTGGCTTACCGGGATAAGGTTTCTCACGCTCTTGGGTCAGGAAACAAAATATATTAACCTGTGTCCAGTTTTAAAAATCAGCACTTTATTGGTAAGATAAATGAATTTCGTTAATATACATTGTTGGATTATTTATAGTCGCCAAAAGAATTTGAAGGTAGAATAAAAACAAAGCAGTACAGCCGAAGGTTGCCTGCCGAACACCATTCACAATCACTTGATCCAGTCCCCCTTTTCCGATGTATTTTACTCTCCGTGACGGCTTTTACATAGCTACATAAAACACCAACCTCTCCTGGGTTTTCCAGTGATATAAAAGGATCACACAGAGCCGTGTGTTCTTGGTCAGCTCATTGTTTATAATACCACACGATTCTAGTTAAAATGTAGTTCATCGACATCCTTCAGGCTGTGATCCAATGATTAATACCTCTGTGTGTGTGTCGTGGGAGTATAAGGTTTGTGTGTTGGTTGTGGGTGTGTGTGTGAGAGGGGGTGTTATACATGTGTTCTTGTTCCATCTTTGTCCTTCCTGCATGTTGCAGCTAGGCTTTCTAGTTTAGTTTATTTTCCACCAACTGAAGGAAATGAAGCTGTTTTGAAGTCACAAAGGATTTCTATTTGGCCTTCCCTCTCCCAAGTACTGTAGTAGATCCCAAGACTTTCTTAAGATATGCAGGGAGTCTGCAACACTAAATCCTGACACCAAAGATGAGGGCCACAGAGACACAGATGCAAAGAGACACTGGAAAACAAAATGTTGACAGAAAATGCAGACTCAGAAGGTTTCCGCTAAAAGATTCATTATGCCAGCTGTGTGATGTCCACTTTAGGAATACTATTTCAGTCGAATCATCACCACCATTATCGAGATTTCATTTCAACAAATAATCAGACGCTGTTTCAATACTAGGCAATGTGTTGTGCTCAAGGAACCGCTCTCAGCTGTGGCATGTCTCTAATGAAGTGACATGATGCATCATAAATCACACCTGCTTTTCTCGTTCTGCTTACTGAATCTACTCTATAGAGTATGGTGGGCTGTGAGGAATACATAAAGTAACTGTGACCAACAATGGCTAATGTAATGTGCTGTAGTAATGTTCAAGGATCTGGGCCTCAATTTTGCTCTGTGAAGGAGGATTTTTAACATCTTGTCAGTCAGATCCCTGGTGGTTTGGATGGGCAAGCTCAACCTCTGCCACACTGACTCTCATTACTGGCACCCCACAAGGCTGTCTGCTCAGCCCCCTTCCGTACCTTCTGTTCACGCACAACCGTGTTGCCAAGCACTCTTCCCACATCATGATAAGTTTGCTTATGACACCACCGTCATTAGCCTGATATACGGTTATGACGAGATAGCCTATGGAGATCAGCTGACGTCTCCTACCACAATCTCTAGAATTCCTTATCTGATATGGCAGCCTACTTAAATTGGTAGTTTCCGGTTTGGCAATTTTGATGTGGAAGGTTCCCCCCGATCGGTTGTGGCCCCGACAGAATGGATTTTCTCTGTCTGTGTTGCACCTTGTAACCTTCTCTGGGTAGGCTTGGAAGTATGGTGCGAAGACAGAAGTTCCTCTGTTGAGTCGCCCACTGTAGGTTTTAATCAATGTCTTATAAAACAACAAGTCTGACCATCTTTTATACCAACTTAATGTGCATTCAGTTGTCGTGTTTTGGAGAAACAATAGGCTACAGTGATTTGGACTCACTTAAACATGTTGTTTCGGCAATGAGGATTATCCACATTCCTCTTATGGTACCATAATATGGGGGTAATAAGGATATTAACCAGAGAGCCCAATCGATATCCTGGGAAAATACAAATGTGCCCATAATCTGTGTTCAACCAACCACCTGACAAAGAGGACGCGTCCTGGAAGGGGTGATAGACAGCTCTCGGTCAAACTAGTCTTTCCTCTCGGTCAATTAAGCATATCGTCATCGCCGGGTTTCCGCTCCACAGGCCCGTGTCCCATGAAACTGACGGTTAGACCCATGGTGCTGCAGTAGAGGCTCACTTTGGGGAAACCCCTCGCCATGACAACAGCAGAGATGAGAAGAGTCACCCAACTAGATACCAGTCCAGAAGGCCATTAAACGGCCCGAACATACACCTGAACATACACCTGAACATACACCTGAACATACACCTGAACATACACCTAAACATACACCTGAACATACACCTGAACATACACCTGAACATACACCTGAACATACACCTGAACATACACCTGAAACGTCCTGTCAAGCCCATGGTGGCCGAGGCTCACCAGGAATTGTGTAACGGTCATAATCTAAGATCCAGAGTGAACTAGGATATTACCCACTTTTTTATCATCAATAATGACTTTGGTCCTTGAAAAAATATTGATTTAGGCTGTAAAGAAGTACTGTAAGTGTCCATAAATGACAGTATTTTCTCCATGATAAGAACATGAACATTTCTAATGACAAAATATTATAACCTGAACAACAGATCAACTATCCTGGTTTTACAAAAGAGGTATCCATCAATAAAGGAACATATTACGTTCCCAAAGAGAAGGCAATCTTCTGGGGGCTCTTTGTGAACCATGAAACATATCAGCCAAGCCGGATGAACACTCAGAAATATCCCTGACCTCTCTTCATTTTGAGATGACCTACTACTACAACAGCCCAGCCCAGAAAATCTGTCTTGTTGAGACATGAACGTAGGAGCTAATTGGAGAGTGACCTTGCACTTTCAACACAAGGAGAAGAAACCTGCGAAATACTTTTAACTAACAGTTGTTAATGTTGATATCACATTGATGTGTTAGGCATTCATCAGAATGTCTTTGAGTGACTTGTAGAAGCAATTAGGTTTAATTGCTTTGTTTAAGTTCAATATTTGTTACCACAGGATTAGAATTTTCCACCTTTCTGTTACTGAACCAAACCTTTAACCCCTCTCTGCAATTGGCCACTGAACACACACCCAATCTACTCACTAAACAGGTGGTACATGATCGATGGAACCAAGTCTCGTTAGAAAACGTCAAAACAAATGCCTTTCAGCTATTGAGGGTCCACGTCAACCAAACTGTCACATATTAGTCACAAATGTCTTCCCACATGGCAATTGAGACAATGATTCTCCTCCTTCTATGTCATTATATCACACAAGAGAAGAGTGCGTTTATATTGAAACGTGCACTAGGTGATGTCGAGGCTGCGCTGACTGTAACTGCCTTTGGAATGACATGTGTTCCCTCGTCCCTACAAAAGTGAATCCCCCTCACCTCACGCACCCCCTCCGTCGGTTCTCTGGGCGCCTGCCTTGGCAGCCCCTTTGTTCCTGTCGTCTGCTGGATAGCTAAGCCGAATGACTCATACAGATGTTGTTCAGTCTGTAAAAAAACAGTACTTTAGGTCAAGGCCCTTAAGGTGTGTGTGTTTGCGTTCTGTGTAAACTAGGGTGAAATGTATTTCACTGATTCTACATAAACCTTTCAAAAATGAACCTATTAAATCCTCCACCACAGTTGCATCCTCCGCCACTATGTGTCAAACACATATATGCAGTGCAGGGCACATTGACTGGACACAGCTGTTCATCGGTTCCCAGTAGCGGGTCCTTTCATTACTTCCTGGTGTGGTACAGTGACAGTGGTTTACACCTTTCTGTTGCTGGGAGTGCAGTTGAAATGTAGGCCTACTCAAAGTCTCAGTTCAGGAAACGGCATCACAGTGTACATTGCAATTAGAGGGTTAGAAAATGTGCACATTATCTTTGGAAATTACATTCCCTGAAATCCTGCGGCTACACCTGGGTAGTCATCACTGATAGGCTAAAAACCTAGACGTTTTCCCTGATAGGCACAAACTAAAACCAGGAAGTTATCCCTGACAAGCTAAAAACCTAGAAGTTATCCCTGATAGGCAGAAACTAAAACCAGGAAGCTATTCCTGATACACAGAAACTAAAACCAGGGCAGTTATCCCTGATAGGCAGAAACTGAAACCAGGAAGTTATCCCTGATAGGCATAAATTGAAACCAGGAAGTTATCCCTGATAGGCAGAAACTAAAACCCTGCACCCTTTCCCCACTCTCTCTCTCACCTTGCTTTCCCCCCTCTCTTTTCCCAGTTTGTTTCAATTAGTAACCTCTCTTCCTCTGCCCCCTTTTCTCTCCCAAACCCTCTGGTTCTCTGTATCCTCTTCTCTACCCTCTTGCTTCATCCCCACAGAGAAGCATTTTATGTGTAAAAAGCTTTGCTGTGTCCCTTGACACACACACACTGCCAGTCCAGTACATGAAAGTGCTGGGTGGAAAGAATATCAGAGAGTGAGAATGCCACTTACGGAATTCCTGGAGGTGAGGATGAAAATGCTGCTTCTCACAGTCGTGGTAAAAGATAATATAAAAGTGAGGGCAGTGCGCTGGAAACCTAGAAAGCCGCTGAGGTAGTTCATTTATAGCTGAAGCTGTTCAGCAGCACCACCAATGGTTTCGAGATTCTATCCTGGATATATGAAAAAACAAATGTGAAATGTTAAAACAAAAAAACACAAATAATATATTTATCAATTTACTTTTTAGTAGTAATAATTTGTTAAAGCCCCCAAAAAGTATCAACAGTGAGACTTAACCCATTTCTGTTGTTTCAGTATTCATTATAAAATAACTGATATTTTAATAAAATAGTTGAGGCACATAGGTCAGAATCGGCAATGGGCAAAAGGTGTACTATTAAGAGAATAATTAATATCCCTTAAATGACCTTGCAGTAGCGGGACATTCTTCACATTTTCTATAGCGGTCCCCATGGGATCCAGACCTGCAACACCATTGACGCTCAACCCTACTGCACCAAGCCAGGGGCCAGTCAGACTGCAGGAGCCAGTTAGATCGCAGGGGCCTGTTAGACCGCAGGGGCCTGTTAGACCGCAGGGGCCTGTCACACCGCAGGGGCCTGTCACACCGCAGGGGCCCTCTAACGACAGACTCTCACAGCCTCTCCGTCTATTAGTGTACCCTTGACTTCCTGCCGACATGAGACAGTATGACGAGATAGACAAGTACACACTGGACACTTCATCCTTAAGCACCGGAGCACCGCAAGGTTGCATGCTCTCGCCCTGTCATCAGTCACCTCAGACCAATGACTGTCCCGTCCTTTACCGCTCGCTCTTCTGACAAGTGTGTCCTCTTCTGTGGTCGTGTGGTCGGTGTCTGAGTCGCCCGGTTGTAGAGGTAAAGGGCAGCAGTCCACAGAACAGTCCTCAGCTTCCACCTTCCCTCTACTGAGGCCTTGTCAAGGAATCAAGGAACCATGTGGTGCAGATCGCTGAATCCCTACTGACCTCCATGACCTCAGTCCCACCCCCCACCCCTCCTCCAAAAAATATGGATTCCGGGAAAGACGTGGACAGGCAATCATGACCAAACACCTGAACGATTTGGGGCGTTGTTGTGTGGCCTTCAGCGACCTGACATTGATTCTATAGAGACTGATCAGTCAATACTCATCACCTCCAAACCGTCAAGTATCACCTTAAGTACTGCAGTAGGCAGCCTTACTCCCTCCACCTAGATGGCGTCACATATACCGAAACCTTTATTGTGTACAATTGTGAAATCAGCATAAATGCTAACAACACAAGGTCCATCATGTTGTGTTGACTGTGCATATATTTCACATATTTTCTCCCATGTCTAACAAGTACTGAAGGTGTAAATGTTCAAATAACGGAGGTTCAGACCGTAATGCTTGGTGACACTTCATTTGGAGATTCACAAAAGTGTGTCTGTTGATGATCTCCAGATTATCTATTGGCTATCAGTGACATTTTCACTATCTACTTACCCTCTCCTAACCCCTTAACCCCCAAATCTTCACCTTTATTCTAAACCGAAACCTACCCTAAGCCTTCCTCTATGTCATGTCCTGGCTGGGAGCCCCTAGCCTACTCTATGCTTTGGGGCTCGCAGTCAGGGCATGCCACCTAGAGAGGCCTCTGGCCCTCTCTATGCCGCTGTGGGCTCCCCAGTCAGAGCAGCTGTGTTCAGTTGACTCTGATTTGGGAGCCTACTTAGGTTAGGCTACAGGCACACATTAGGTGTGGTTGATTGTTTGTGTTTCACAACTTCATGGTTTGTCTTTTGTTTAATTCAATTCATGTGGATACACTACACGTTTTATTTGTAAGTCGCTTATGTGTTTTGCTGATACATTCAGCACCTTTCATTTCTGCGTTTACAGTTCGTGTTAGTTTGTCTCTTTGTGTTGGATTAAATCACCTTTTCTTTATAAAATGTCTGCATTTGGTTTCGCCATGCACAACAGCCGTGACACTCTAAATCTAACTTGTCTCAATGTGGCAACTCCAAGGAGCGAAGTTTTCTTAGTTTTAACCACATCCCACACCATTATGTTTAACCTCAGAAGTGAAAGCTTGAATGTAACCATCAACTAAAGACGTCAATGCCTCTGTAAAAACATCAGATTCTGAGGTGAACATGTGATATCTGGTTTGATGAGGAAAACGAAATCTAGAAATAACTTCGATATCTGCCCACATGTGAAGACTGTTTGTCCTGTTATGTCTTATGCATAACAACAGGACCCGACACAGTGATATAACTGAGTTAAAACAGACACATTGAGACTTCTTAAACTACCTCAAGGCTAAGCACTGACCTTCCACACACACACTCACATATATTTTACATTTTACTTTCCTTTAGACTATTTCCATTTAAAACACTTCATTCATCGTAATCTTAACCCTAAACGTAGTGCTAAATCCTAATTGTAACATTCTAGGTCATGGTTTAACTATCCACATTGCAATGTATCGTCCACACAACCATAGTAAAACCCGACACACACACACGCATACACACAGACACACAGATTTAGACATGACAGACCAATATGTGATCTGCTAAAGAATAACTCAGATGAAGTTGACAGACAATCGATTGTGCAAGGACTTCTAGCAGAAGAAAACTATATACAAAAAACATTAAGATACATGTTTAAGCCAGAGCAATGCTGTATGCCTTTTTAAAAGCTAGCAATGTAGCTCTTCTCCCTCCTTGTCCTACAAAACTATGCCGCATGGAGAGATCAGACATGCACAGCCCCATTTACACACAAACGTACGCAAACACACACACTGACGTACACAAACACACACTCACAGGTACTCCTTGACCACTGTTATGATTATGATGAAGTGATGGGTTAGAGAAAGCAGCTAGTTTTGAATTGTGTGTCTACATTCTTTTCGATGCATATTATTTTGGGATACAACAATATACACTTGATCAGAGAAAATGTACAATAGATGTTAACCTTTGGCCAGGAATAATTTCATATATTCAGCATACTCTTATTGTTTTATACAAGGTTGTCTGTTTTTCATGCTTATTTTAAGTTATTGTCATCGGGATTTGAACTGGAAACTTGTGGAGACACTTTTATAAAAGAAAACTCAACAAGTGAACATACCTTTTGGAGAACAGGGTTTGAAGAGATCCCGGTCAAATGCATTTACTTTAATACATTTGTTGACCTATGATAGTACAACAAACTTCGAACCACTATATTACCACTAACACCAAGCAAATGGATTCATTGTATTGTCTAATTCATACATCCGTGGGGATTGAACTCAATTGTGCACTAATTAGATCAATCTTATCTTATCACCAGTACCTCAATACAGAATTTGCATATATGTAACAAGATGTATTCATGGATGGAGTTGGCTTTGGGGTGAATAAATCCGTTATGCAGTTAATAGGAAGATCAGCAAAACGTCAGGAACTGTAATCAACCAATCCTCTGAATTGTAAGATTGGATCCATAGATTTCCCTGCGTTATTTTTTCAAACCTGACAAATTGATTGAACTGAACCAATTCTTATTTTCAGCAACAACCTGGGGGGCGGGTTGTTTCAGGGTGGGAAGAGCAATTAGGTTTAACTATCTTGCTCAGGGACAGAACGATATAGCTTTCCCCTTTGTGGTTTGGGTTTTAGAATCAAGGACCTTCTGGAGCGTAGTCAGATGCCCTAATCACTAAGCGACCTTGCAACCCCCCAGTTATTTTGTAAAGACCTGGTACGTTAACCTTGCCTATGTGGAGCAGGTAGAGAAGAGGAAGGCACTGGTCAAGTTCAATAACATATGGTTCGTTGACAGGCTGTATTAATCCAGGCTTTCAATCTTATCTCATGCATCATGGTGAAGATAATCGCATTAGTCAAACCTTTTCACATTGTGATCCATAACGCTTCAGAGTCTGCAGTAAACAGTCTTTAAGCAGAAATGCCATGTATTTTGTTTATAGAGTACCATAATATTTAGTATTACTGTAATACAACAATAGAAAAGGCTTAACGTCTGATACATGTCATGTTTGGTATTGTATGTAATGTCTATTTAAGTCTTACACTATCCCACGGTTTTAAAAATAGAAACAGAAAATTGCAAAAATAATTATAAAAAAAGGTAACTGGGTACTCCTGACCATGGCTCATAAGGCACAAAATAACAACAGATAATAAGGAGTGAAATGCTGTTCTTTAGGACAAATTAACACCAGACAATAAGGAGTGAAATGCTGTTCCTTAGGACAACATAACAACAGACAATAAGGAGTGAATTGCTATTCCTTGGGACAAAATAACAACAGACGATAAGGAGTGAAACGCTATTCCTTGGGACAAAATAACAACAGACGATAAGGAGTAAAACGCTATTCCTTGGGACAAAATAACAACAGACGATAAGGAGTAAAACGCTATTCCTTGGGACAAAATAACAACAGATGATAAGGAGTGAAACGCTATTCCTTGGGACAAAATAACAACAGACGATAAGGAGTAAAATGCTATTCCTTGGGACAAAATCACAACAGATCATAAGGAGTGAAACGCTATTCCTTGGGACAAAGTGAGTTTGCTAATTGATGTGAGAGAGAAAATGTCAGAAGGGGTGTTTCTAATCAATTTTTCATGAGCAAAAACATTTTGGCTCCTCTCCTGCTTTAACACCCCCCCCCTTATCTCCGTTGTTATCAGATAACAGAGAGCGAGACACGGGGGAGGGGGGGTGAGAAAAGAGAGAGAGAGACGGCTCACACTGCACACTCATCTCCAGTGACTGCATGCCCACTGAGGCAATGGGGACTACCGATGTTGCCATTCAGGAACTAGGAGCTGTGACATCATGTGAGAGAAGGCGTGCCAGTCTAAACATCCTGGCCTATCTGCGCAAAGAACCAATTTGCCATTGTCAAATATATCCTGGTCTTACGTATAAGGGTCTGGCACTTCTTAGTGTGTTCAACCAAACCAGGAAATGAGTAATTGTGTTTACATCAAAAGGCGGCACAGGCATCTTTATTAACCGGAGAAATATGAATATTCATTTGTTTGCTTAGTAGATATCTCACATGCAGGGCCACGACAGGCCAAGACATTCATTGAATAGCGCCTGAACGCTGTAATAACGCTGTTCAGAAGATGCTGGGCAGATCAGTCAAAACATTTATTATATACATTGTATGTACATTAAATGCAGGTAACATACATTAAATAAAGTATGAGTGTCACGTCCTGGCTGGGGGCCCCTGGCCATCTTCTGTGCCTCGGGCTCACAGCCAGGACGTGCCGTGTAGAGGTGCTCTAGGCGCCTCTATGCGGTTGTTCAGGGCTCCCCAATCGGAGACAGCTGTTGTCAGTGGCCTCTGATTGGGGTACCTACTTAAGCTTAGTCGCTATCCACTCCCAGTGTGGTTTATTGTTTGTGCATATGCCTCAGTTTGCAGCTGCTGTAACTTTTGTTTGTTTTCTGGTTGTAAATAAATGCATTTTATGTACATTAAATGCAGTTAACATACATTAAATAAAGTATGATCAGTCTATTCACTACATTAAATAAATGCATTGTATGTACATTACATGCAGCTAACATACATTAAATAAAGTATGATCAGTCAAATAAACACATTAAATAAATACATTGTATGTACATTAAGTGCATTTAACGCACATTAAATAAAGTATGATCAGTCAAATAAACACATTAAATAAATACATTGTATGTACATTAAGTGCATTTAACGCACATTAAAAAAGGTATGATCAGTCAAATAAACACATTAAATAAATACATTGTATGTACA
>JACXGK010014988.1:0-10921 GCA_016801125.1 Novumbra hubbsi | reverse complement strand
GATCTTCCATGGGTTAACTGACTCTGTGTCTGATCTTCCATGGGTTAACTGACTCTGTGTCTGATCTTCCATGGGTTAACTGACTCTGTGTCTGATCTTCCATGGGTTAACTGACTCTGTGTCTGATCTTCCATGGGTTAACTGACTCTGTGTCTGATCTTCCATGGGTTAACTGACTCTTTGTCTGATCTTCCAGCCCATCTTCACCATGAGTGCTCAACAGAACCAGCTCCGGGATGTTGCCCACCCAGAATTCTACCAGACCTTCACAAATTCCTACCAATTCAACCCAGTATGTAATATGTCATTCATATAAAGAATCTTCTATACAGTCAGGTCCATTGGTATTTTTGGACAGTGACACAATTTTCATTATTTTTGCTCTGCACAACACTAGTTTAGTAAGGAAGGACACAACAGTTTAGTAAGGAAGTAATCAAGATGGGCTTTCATTTTAGACTTTTCAACTCCAATAGGCAGTTGTTGACAACAAATATAACAATAACTTTTTCACTGTTTAAATACTTTTGGACCTGACTGTGTATCGTTGGTTACAAACAAGTGTATGTGATGCCACCATTAGTTCCCTTGGTTGATAAAAGCATTGGAGAAGTCTCTGTTTATACAGGCGGACAATTTCCTCTCTCAGGGGGTTTAGTAGAAAAGCAGAGGAGGAGTCTCTGCTGTAACAGATTTGCCCTTCCACAGGAAGCCCAGCAGTGGCTGGAGTCTTATGTGCCAGAAGACCTGACCATAGCGGAGCTGGAGGGAAGCTCCAACAGCTTGTGGACCATCAGTCCTCCAAGCAGAGAAAATATCATAGAGATGCTGAAGTCCAAAGAACTGTTCCCCATCACTGTATCCTGGTCCATACAGAGGTAAGGGTGTTCTTGAACCTGGGCTTTTCAGAGGTAAGTCTTCTGTGACCTGCAGAAGTGGACTACAGTATCTTCTCTGGGGGACATTTGCATTGAAGCATTATTACAAATTGCAATATGTGCTGAAAAAACTTGTTATACTTGTATTATCTAATAAGATAGTTTGTATGTCCACCTACAAGCCTGTCTTTTGTTAACTTATTTACGACAAATTGTATTTTATTATCTTAAATTTGTGTAGAAGATCGTCTGTCATTATTTATTGTTTGTATCTAACCAGGAACCTCACTCTGGGGGCCAAGGCCGAGTTTGCAACGGGGAAAAAGGTCACTTCTCTGGATGATAAAACCAAGCTGGAGCTGATTCAACTTCTGAATGGGACCCGGCGGGAAGCTGTGTGAGTGTTAAACATCCCCATTCTGAGTGTTAAACATCCCCATTCTGAGTGTTAAACATCCCCATTCTGAGTGTTAAACATCCCCATTCTGAGTGTTAAACATCCTCATTCTGAGTGTTAAACATCCTCATTCTGAGTGTTAAACATCCCCATTCTGAGTGTTAAACATCCCCATTCTGAGTATTAAACATCCCCATTCTGAGTATTAAACATCCCCATTCTGAGTGTTAAACATCCCCATTCTGAGTATTAAACATCCCCATTCTGAGTATTAAACATCCCCATTCTGAGTGTTAAACATCCCCATTCTGAGTATTAAACATCCCCATTCTGAGTATTAAACATCCCCATTCTGAGTGTTAAACATCCCCATTCTGAGTGTTAAACATCCTCATTCTGAGTGTTAACACTAGAACTACCGGAATTCTATAACTACTAGAATGGCCATAGCGGTCATTTTGACCGCTAATACATAATTTGCATATAATTTCAATAATCAATATAAAATCTAGGACTAAATGGATGTGTAATGTTAGGATAGATAATAATAAACATCAGGACAATAAATTGTAATTGTAATGTATGTGAACATTTAATAATGAATCGACAACCACAGAACCGCTATTGTAATTACAGATACAAAGTCGAATGTGATACATTTTCTATTAATATTTTTGTAAAATAAAAACACATTTAATCTTCCTTGGATCCTAGAATACACTAACTTATAAGAAACATCATCAATATGCATTTCAGTGCATAGGTAAAACACAAAATGCCCCAAAATGTCAAAAACCGTCATTCTGACCGTCACTGGAAAATTATACGAAAATAATACATTCTGAGAAAACAAACGAATTTTGATAGCAATAGCATGATATTTTTTTATGCAAAAATATCATGCTGTAAATTTACAATGAAAGAATCCTGCTGTCTTTCATCATAATGAAAGTATTCCCCTCCAAGCGGGCTCACGGGTTGTTTTGCGGGCAAACACTGACGCTGACAATTTCACTGACGCTTGTGAATCAGTTACTCACAGTCAACACAGGTAATCTCTACCCTCCCTGTGCAGCTCCCACACACTACCTTGTGACATTGGTCACAACTGTCCTTTGACTTGTTTTGCTTGCAGTTTCTCCTCAATTGGCACTGCCTTCTGTAATGCTGTAATGCATACGGTCAAAATGACCGTTATGGCCATTCAAGGTAGAAACACTAGAAACTCATTTGTGTTTTGTCATTTTAATAAAATAAAATGTTTAGAATAAAATATATACACATTTAGGAAAAGTCAGGGTCCTATAGTTACATGAGTTTTATTTTAACAAAGGACCAAAAGGACCCCCTTAGGAGTTTTAGTGTTAAACATCCCCATTCTGAGTGTTGAACATCAGTCAGAATCAGTCAGGATGTTGGGAAACATTTGGGAATTTGGGTAAAAGTATAGGAATGTGCATTTATTAGCATGGCGCAAAATGACATTACTAACAGACTGTGCAGGCAGCTGTGCCAGCCAGTTGTGCCAGCCAGCTGTGCCAGCCAGCTGTATTTAAACATAATTTCTGAAGACCATTGCAGGTTATTTTACTACCTTGAAGTACTATGAACGCTTCATTTGTTAATTCGTTTCTGTGTTAAGTGAATAATTATCTTTATCTGAACGAATCAATCTGTTGTTGTTCTCTACAGGGTGATGAATGAATTGTTCCCTCGATATCTCCGTGCTCCAAGTGACTCGGAGTCCAAACCTGTAGACCAGCTGTATAAAGGTAAAGTAGCCCCATAGACCAGCTGTATAAAGGTAAAGTAGCCCCATAGACCAGCTGTGTAAAGGTAAAGTCACGTGTTAGACCAGCTGTATAAAGATAAAGTAGCCCCATGACCAGCTGCATAAAGGTAAAGTAGCCCCATAGACCAGCTGTGTAAAGGTAAAGTCACGTGTTAGACCAGCTGTATAAAGATAAAGTAGCCCCATGACCAGCAGTATAAAGGTAAAGTAGCCCCATAGACCAGCTGTGTAAAGGTAAAGTCACGCGTTAGACCAGCTGTATAAAGGTAAAGTAGCCCCATAGACCAGCTGTATAAAGGTAAAGTAGCCCCATAGACCAGCTGTATAAAGATAAAGTAGCCCCATGACCAGCTGTATAAAGGTAAAGTAGCCCCATGACCAGCAGTATAAAGGTAAAGTAGCCCCATGACCAGCTGTATAAAGGTAAAGTAGCCCCATAGACCAGCTGTATAAAGGTAAAGTAACCCCATAGACCAGCTGTATAAAGGTAAAGTAGCCCTGTAGACCAGCTTTATATACAGTGGGGAGAACAAGTATTTGATACACTGCCGATTTTTCAGGTTTTCCTACTTACAAAGCATGTAGAGGTCTGTTATTTTTATCATAGGTACACTTCAACTGTGAGAGACGTAATCTAAACAAAACAAAAATCCAGAAAATCACATTGTATGATTTTTTTGTAATTAATTTGCATTTTATTGCATGACATAAGTATTTGATCACCTACCAACCAGTAAGAATTCCGGCTCTAACAAACCTGTTAGGTTTTCTTCAAGAAGCCCTCCTGTTCTCTACTCATTACCTGCATTAACTGCACCTGTTTGAACTTGTTACCTGTAGAAAAGACACCACACACTCAATCAAACAGACTCCAACCTCTCCACAATGGCCAAGGCCAGAGAGCTGTATAAGGACATCAGGGATACAATTGTAGACCTGCACAAGGCTGGGATGGGCTACAGGACAATAGGCAAGCAGCTTGGTGAGAAGGCAACAACTGTTGGCGCAATTATTATAAAATGGAAGAAGTTCAAGATGACGGTCAATCCCCCTCGGTCTGGGGCTCCATGCAAGATCTCACCTCGTGGGGCATCAATGATCATGAGGGAAGTGAGGGATCAGCCCAGAACTACACGGCAGGACCTGGTCAATGACCTGAAGAGAGCTGGGACCACAGTCTCAAAGAAAACCATTAGTAACACACTACGCCATCATGGATTAAAATCCTGCAGCGCACGCAAGGTCCCCCTGCTCAAGCCAGCGCATGTCCAGGCCCGACTGAAGTTTGCCTATGACCATCTGGATGATCCAAAGGAGGAATGGGAGAAGGTCATGTGGTCTGATAAGACAAAAATAGCGCTTTTTGGTCTAAACTCCACTCGCCGTGTTTGGAGGAAGAAGAAGGATGAGTACAACCCCAAGAACATCATCCCAACCGTGAAGCATGGAGGTGGAAACATCATTCTTTGGGGATGCTTTTCTGCAAAGGGGACAGGACGACTGCACCGCATTGAGGGGAGGATGGATGGGGCCATGTATCGCGAGATCTTGGCCAACAACCTCCTTCCCTCAGTAAGAGCATTGAAGATGGGTCGTGGCTGGGTCTTCCAGCATGACAACGACCCGAAACACACAGCCAGGGCAACTATGGAGTGGCTCCGTAAGAAGCATCTCAAGGTCCTGGAGGGGCCTAGCCAGTCTCCAGACCTGAACCCAATAGAATATCTTTGGAGGAGCTGAAAGTCAGTATTGCCCAGCGACAGCCCCGAAACCTGAAGGATCTGGAGAAGGTCTGTATGGAGGAGTGGGCCAAAATCCCTGCTGTAGTGTGTGAAAACCTGTTCAAGAACTACAGGAAACGTATGATCTCTGTAATTGCAAATAAAGGTTTCCAAATACAAAGTTCTGCTTTTCTGATGTATGAAATTCCTATGTTATGCAATAAAATCCAAATTACAGACCTCTACATGCTTTGTAAGTAGGAAAACCTGCAATATTGGCAGTGTATCAAATACTTGTTCTCCCCACTGTAAGTGAAGTAGTGCCATCGATCGGATTACACATCTGTAAATATATTAGATACAAATGTTTGTAAACAATACTGCATTCCTCCCCATATTCCAGATAAACTCCAGATGATGAGCATCACGCTAAGGTTGGAGCGTTCCAGTAGCGACACAGGGAAGTCCCAGGAGTGGTGGATAGTGAACCAGACGTCTCCAGGACAGATCAATGTCCGCAGCCCCAAAGAGCGCTTTGATGCTGGGCTGGATCTCTACGTGTTCAGTGACCAGGTCAGCCCTCCAAGCCTGGGCTTCCTGGCTGGTTATGGGTGAGTTGACATCACAATGTATTTGACCTTATAAAGGTTTGTTGGTCTGGGGTTCCTTGATGTGTTAAATGTACCTCCAATCCTGGAGAGTCTGGGATGTGGGTTTTTGTTCCTGCCTATAAAGCAACAGGAACCCTGATTTAACATTATTCAAGAGTGTTTCACCTTTACTATTCACGTAAAGCAATAGACAACATTTTGATACAGCTTGAAGACCATGGTTGGAAGTGAACACACTATGTTATTTAGAGAGATATGCAGAAGTAAAACATTCCTGTAGGCACATCCTCAGCAACCTCCTCTGTCCTCTCTACTCCAGGATCATGGGTCTGTACGCCTCAGTGGTGCTCGTCATCGGCAAGTTTGTCCGCGAGTTCTTCAGCGGCATCTCCCACACCATCATGTTTGAGGAGCTGCCCAACGTGGACCGCATCCTGAAGCTGTGTACCGACATCTTCCTGGTCCGAGAGACGGGTGAGCTCGACCTGGAGGAAGACATGTACGCTAAACTCATCTTCCTCTATCGCTCGCCAGAGACTATGATCAAATGGACCAGGGAGAAAACTCAGTGAGCTGTGGACAGCGAGACGTTCAGCAGTGTTTCCCAGTGATGATCTCTTCTTGACTGGCTGTGGTCCATGGGATGTCTGTATGACTGACCTGTCAGGCTAAGACACCTGCCTGACACTTCTTTAGTCAGTTTTGTAAGTGTTAGTCATATTCATGCAAGCTGCTTTTCAAACAGTACGAATATAGATTGATGGTGACTGTTGCAAAAAAAAACAAAGACAAAGAAACAACCATTCAATCCTAAAACACACATATTGGAGACACCAACCTGACAAACCAAGGCGTCAGGAAATGAAGTCAGCTGGGACGGGGGAAGGTCTCTATTCACTTGCCTCCATGTTGCTGTTTTCCCTCTGAATGCGTTGACCAACTGAAATCTACAAATGGTTGTCTGGACCGCAGGATTGGCTGCTGCCCAAACAGAGGCAGTAGGAAGCCATTTCTCAGGGGCTGGTGTGAGTTCGAACAGTATCCAAGCTTCCGGTGCCCTGGGCACTGTTGACCAACGACCTGAGTGTAAAGGGGCGTCCTGTCTGTCCTGACATTGGTTGGTGTTTTAAAAAGGGCTTCCCACCAACAGATGACAACCATGATGATGAATTGGACACAAGATTGACCCGTTCAAATATTTTCAATATTATTCTTCATTTGAGCTCCTGGATCGTGGGGTCATGCAATATTATGGAGCGCTTCTTCATATCCCCTGTGGCGGCCATTTTGAACAATGTTATTGTAGTTACGTAGAAGGCAGCTCATGACCAAGATGTCCGAATTTCCCATCTGGTTAATCTCTGTGGTTAGGCAGAGAGCTGCTTCTAAATGTGCTAAAGCTAAATGCATTATTCGACAATCTGTACATGCCTTATGTTGTCTGTTTATACAGCAAGCCTGTCGGGATTCAAAATTCCAGTAACTTTCCCAAAACCTGAGATGTCCAAGAATTATATCTGGAAGATTCCCTAAATCACAGAAAAATATGAAATTTCTCCAAATGGGATATCTGGAAATCCTTGAGATTTTGTGAAAGTGACCAGAATTTTTCTAACCCAAAATGGTGTTAATTATCAGATATGATCTCTCTCAGGAAAAGGAAGACATCTGTTGTGGTTTCACAATGAAGTGGATCACATCATTTTAACGCAGAGTGCAGAACTGTTCATATCTTATGGTATCTACTTAGATTAGATTATCTACAGTATTACATGAAGGTCATATAAGACAAAACATTAAACGGCATGTTAATGGTAAAAGTCTAGTGGATACTGTGCTGGGTCAATGGCTGTTAACTTGACATCTATGTTGTGCTAACTGTATGTGGCCATAGGAGGGAAAACATCTGCACCAAGAAATTGACAATATTAACCTAGTGGCTGGCTATGGCTTTGACCTGTAAATAGATAAGAGGACATTGACGAAATGGTTCAGGGTGTATATTCTGTAATTACTAAAGAGCACAGACACTTCAAATGTTTGACTGATAGAGTACTGACACCCAAAACACCCATCTGTACGTATTTCAGATAGTTTCCAGCGCTGTTTATCTTAAAGAAGACAGTGTTTCGCTCCTACTAGTCATTTTCTAGAGCAGGAAGCTTCCCTGGTCATGTAGGCAGACATGAATACATCATGTTTCCTGGTCATATAGGCAGACATGAATACTTCATGTTTCCTGGTCATATAGGCAGACATAAATACATCATGTTTCCTGGTCATATAGGCAGACATATATACTTCATGTTTCCTGGTCATGTAGGCAGACATGAATACTTCATGTTTCCTGGTCATGCAGGCAGACATAAATACTTCACGTTTCCTGGTCATATAGGCAGACATGAATACTTCATGTTTCCTGGTCATGTAGGCAGACATGAATACTTCCTGTTTCCTGGTCATGTTGGCAGACATGAATACTTCCTGGGCCCCCCAGGACTAGTGTTGCTTCTCCTTGTTCTCTGGGTCACATTCAACTGTAAATGTGCTTGAACGCTGCAAATGGAAAGTGCATGAATAGGGCAGACGTAACTCCAAATTGTATACGTTGAAAAGGCATGTTTGTTCAATAAAGCATTTCTATCTGAACCTTCTGACACTGCAGCCCAATTAGGAAGACATTATGAATCTTGAATCAGATTGTCTTGAAGCTGCTGGGCTGGACCAGAGCACTGTAGACAGTTGAGACCTGGTACTAACATGTGTGTTTTGTCTGACCTTGTTCACATTGTTGACGCTTAAAAGACTCACTGTAATCGGATTGTCATTAGTGTGAACAGACAGGATCAGGGCATGCTAACAGCAGATGTGAACAGACAGGATCAGGGCTAACAGCAGATGTGAACAGACAGGATCAGGGCTAACAGCAGATGTGAACAGACAGGATCAGGGCTAACAGCAGATGTGAACAGACAGGATCAGGACATGCTAACAGCAGATGTGAACAGACAGGATCAGGGCTAACAGCAGGTGTGAACAGACAGGATCAGGGCTAACAGCAGATGTGAACAGACAGGATCAGGGCTAACAGCAGATGTGAACAGACAGGATCAGGGCATGCTAACAGCAGATGTGAACAGACAGGATCAGGGCTAACAGCAGGTGTGAACAGACAGGATCAGGGCATGCAAACAGCAGGTTTGAACAGGACTCTGGAAACTTGTTGACTTCCTCCATTTTGTTCTTTAACTTTGGAAAATATGCAAATGTCCACTTTTTCCAATTCCACTTCCTGACTTTAATACAGCCAAGTATCATATCAGTTCCATTTAGATACAATGAGCAGAGAAAGGTGATGGACAAAACAGACCATTCATATAAAACACAAACACTGTTTGTCCCTTTGGTTTGAGCTATGCATTAGAGGACATTGTAGCATGAAAGAAGAAAACAATATTATTGTCATGGGTAGTTTTGATTACAAACATAGCAATTTTAAGGCAGCATTGGGGGGGTCAAAAGAAAACTGTCACATTGGCTCTATGTTTAAAGTATTTTTAAAGGATTAGTATGTTACGGTACCTTTAAAGAATCGCTTTGTTAAGGTACCTTTAAATGATCGCTTTGTTAAGGTACCTTTAAAGAATCGCTTTGTTAAGGTACCTTTAAATGATCGGTATGTAAAGGTACCTTTAAAGGACTAGAATGTTTGAAGGACCTTTAAAGGACTAGTATGTTTGGTCCATTATGGAAACCTGGTATTGTGATGGTTCTGTGGTTGACAAAATAAAACAAGAAATGTCAACTTCCAGCTTTCAGAGGTCACGTTTCTAATTTCTGCCTTTTTGTGTTTACAAGGACCAACAAAGTATGTGCAATATCTTATAAGGGGAAACCTGAATTGATCCACTTTAGTGACCAAAAAGGCATTGGACATGGTTTATAAATTAATATGAATGCATTCCAAATGCATTCCTTGTACAGTCATTTGAAAATAATATTTTTTTTTCATTTGGCGGGCCTGTTTTGTTTGGGGCTAATGCACAGAAACACCACACACGAACAGAGGAGGAACATCACAGAAGGCGCACTGGGAGGCATTAAGATCAGAGTACAGCACACAGCACGAGGGGAGCGCTGTGCCATTAGCAGACCGTCCTCATGAAATATATACATGTCTCACATCCATTAAAATACACATACTTCTTACATTCAATAAAATATACATGTCTCATCTATTAAAATATGCATGTCTCACGTCTATTAAATACACATAAGTCTCACGTCCATTAAATACACATACGTCTCACGTCCATTAAATACACATACGTCTCACGTCCATTAAATACACATACATCTCACGTCCATTAAATACACATACGTCTCACGTCCATTAAATACACATACGTCTCACGTCCATTAAATACACATACGTCTCACATCCATTAAATACACGTACGTCTCACATCCATTAAATACACGTACGTCTCACATCCATTTCATAAACACCTGCCTTTTCACGTCCCACTTCTGGAAGAGGCTCTTAGAACTGCATTAATCTATGGGGTCATGAACCACGGCTGATGAGGTGAAAAACAGATGGGTGCTTCGGAAGGAATGTACAGGCTCCACAGATTGTGCCCCAAGAAACACAACACAGCCTACAGGATTTCACTTTATTTTTGCCTTTTTTACATTTCTGCAAAGATGATTATTGTGCTTTGTGAATAATTGCAGTTGTTATGGATTGTTTTATCACGTGGACATTTACAAATGAGCAGACATCAGAAAAGTAGACATTGGAACTCCTAGATTAAACATTACTCCAGTTAAAACATTACAATGTGATAACGGTGGAACCAGAATCACACACTAAATTCTAATTTGGAAAGAAATATGGTAAAGTTCTCTTGTTTTAGATCACCAACATAAAGTGTAGCCATAAAATAAAAAAGGATAGACTCCAGTAACATAACTGGAGTAAATATTTAATCACATATATTTAATTTAGGATGTTGGAGTACATCAATTTATTTATTCCACCAAATAAAACAATGTTTTGCAAATATTCTTGGTTTTTACTGGGACAAATTCAGGACAGAATATTTGTACATTCAAAATCCTGACTTAACGTAGCAACAAAAATGTTTTGTTTCCAGAATAAACACACAGCCACGCTGTCATGTAAGCTAGTGTTGGACCTTTCTGTTTTATTCATCTCTTCTCAAGCACACTACAACTATATTGCATAATGCCCAGCTACTGCCCAACACTGACTTTATAGCCATAAATACATAATAAATACTTACAGTACAGAGACACAAATACAGTACATCAACATTAATTTCAAATGATCTCTATATAGCACTAGCATATATAATCTGTCAACAGAACGTCAACTCATCAATCACTAGAAAACCAACAACATAAATAATATATTAGGACTGGGAATCAGTACATCTGCCTCCGACTGCCCCATTTGCCTCCCACTGCCCCATCTGCCTCCCACTGCCCCATCTGCC
>JACXGK010014987.1:0-10931 GCA_016801125.1 Novumbra hubbsi | reverse complement strand
TGTGATGCAGTGTTATGTGATCTAGTTTAGCGTGGTGTAGTTCAGTGTGATGCAGTGTTATGTGATCTAGTTTAGCGTGGTGTAGTTCAGTGTGATGCAGTGTTATGTGATCTAGTTTAGCGTGGTGTAGTTCAGTGTGATGCAGTGTTATGTGATCTAGTTTAGCGTGGTGTAGTTCAGTGTGATGCAGTGTTATGTGCAAGACAATGTAGTATGATGTAGTTAGAGATTGAGAGACAGAGCGATATAAAGGGAGAGAGAAAACACCTGTTTGGTAGAGGAGTGATACACTTCAACCTGAACTCCCTCTCTTTTCCCCCTTTCGGCTGTGTGTGTGTGCATTCATGTATTTGTATGTGTGTTTGTGTGTGTGTGTTTGTAAACAGAGCATTTAGCAGTCCAATGTACAATAACCTTCCAGGCAGAAAACAGAGCGATGGTCTGAGCTGCTATAGATATACAGGACCAGGGGCAAACATCTGAGGAGAAGAGTCTATGTTCTAGGCCAGGAGAAAGAGGTGGAGAAAGGGTTTTGTTCATAACTCGCCCCAGGACATGAACACAGACCCAACCAAATCATGACATACCAAAAACACAAACTGGAATGATACCTAACTCCTTCTGTATTTATCTTCCCTATATTCATATTTATTTTTGATATATTCTTCTGTATTTATTTTTGGTTTATTCTTCTATTTTTATCTACCCTATATCTTTCTATATTTATCTTCCCTACATCCTTCTGTATTCATCTTCCCTAAATCTTTATATATTCATTCTCCCTATATCGTCCTTTATTTATTTTCCCTATTTCATTCCTTGTAATTGTAATTTGTTACAACACTACTATCTATATCTAAACAGATAATATTTGAAAAGCATTTGTGTGTAGCATTTCAGAGCATTGCAATTCTTAAATGGTCCACTTTTATTTAGCTGCTCATTTTATCTTTTTTTCTACTAGATATAGCAACCAATCGTGTCTCATGCCAATAAAGACTATAGTGGCTGTAGCAAGAGTAGAGGAATGGTTCAATTTCTCCACCATGTAGGGAAGAGAGGAAGGATTCCATTTCTCCATCATGTAGTAAGGAGAGGAATCATTCCATTACTCCATCTTGCTCCTGGTCGAACTAAATGTCACCCATTTACAGTGCTGCTATCTGCTAGGTGAGGGTGAAATCAGTAAATCAGCTGTAATTGTGGTGTTCTGTGTCGGCGTGTCTGTTCTAATAAGGCCTCATGGACATGGCATGTGTTTGGAAGACAGCTGAGGTTTAAGCAGGCAGACAGGCAGACAGCCACAGAGACAGACAAGCAAACACACAGACGGGACGCTGCGATATAGACATGTTACGCATTGATGTGTGACTGTGAGAAACCCTGAGTGGCTCAACCCCTGAGTGGCTCAACCCCTGAGTGGCTCAACCCCTGAGTGGCTCAACCCCTGAGTGGCTCAACCCCTGAGTGGCTCAACCCCTGAGTGACTTCTCAATTAGTGCCCAGCCTAGCGGAACTGTACCAGACGCTACAGTACTCACCTTAGCCCTTAGCCCTCACCCCCTTAGCCCTCATCTTCTAGCACTCATCCCTTAAACCCTTGTTGGGGGAAGTTCTTTTAGGCACTGTTCAGCCAATCCCTGAATGTGTGGGAGGAGTTAAGAGGGATTTTCACCTCTAATGGGCAGCAGTGATAGGCTCTCTCTTGTTTTTGTTTTGCCATAAAAACCCAAAAGACCGGTTATATTGTGGACCACACATTATTTACATTTGGGTTTCTCAAACCTCTCCTTGGGGACCGGATCATTTCCATGTATTCAGACTCCAGAGCTAGCAACTCTGACTCATCCTGTCAACTAATGATCACTCCCGTGGCTTGATGCTTCGGAAGAGCTAGATCAGAGCTTAACCTGTTGTGGAAAACATTGTGTAACGTTGGTAGAAAGAAATTCTGTCTATTGAAACAGAATTGTTAGAACGAGAACTGTTTCTATGTTTCTGCTTGTCACTGCTGACAGGTTTAGTAAGAGGTGAGTGTCCTTTGCCCACTTCCATATCTGCTGTTTGTGCTGTCCTGACAGAGACGTAGGAGTACACACAAGACATCTGGAACTCGGCTGGTATATCATTTTCTTGGCTTCATGGTTGTTCATCTGGAACTTAAAGCTCGATCAGACGGGCTGTAGACATTTCTAGGTAAACGTATTGCGGATTTGCTACACAGCCTTTTCTTGTTCTACCTACAAGTGACCATATCAGAATATGGATGTTCTTGACTTCACTCAAACCCTTAATGATCACTGTGAGGGGATCCTGAGGCGTTGAGATAACATGGGATGTTACAATATAAGATGTGATAACGTAGGATGTTACAATATAAGATGTGATAACATAGGATGTTACAATATAAGATGTGATAACGTAGGATGTTACAATATAAGATGTTATAACGTAGGATGTTACAATATAATATGTGATAACATGGGATGTTACAATATAAGATGTGATAACGTAGGATGTTACAATATAAGATGTGATAACATAGGATGTTACAATATAAGATGTGATAACGTAGGATGTTACAATATAATATGTGATCACATAGGATGTTACAATATATGATGTGATCACAGAGGATGTTACAATATAATATGTGATAACATAGGATGTTACAATATAAGATGTTATAACGTAGGATGTTACAATATAATATGTGATAACATGGGATGTTACAATATAAGATGTGATCACGTAGGGTGTTACAATATATGATGTGATAACATAGGATGTTACAATATAATATGTGATAACATAGGATGTTACAATATAAGATGTGATAACGTAGGATGTTACAATATAATATGTGATAACATAGGATGTTACAATATAAGATGTGATAACGTAGGATGTTACAATATATGATGTGATAACATAGGATGTCAAAACAGAAAATGGATACACTAGAGCATTTTAGAGTCAGTCACTATGTTTGTTGTCCTGAGATGTGTCTGTGTCAGTCACTGTCTGTTGTCATGAGGAGTATATGAGTCAGTCACTCTCTGTTATCTTGAGGACAGTCTGAGTCAGTCACTGTGTCTGTTGTCATGAGGACGGTCTGAATCAGTCACTGTCTGAATTCATGAGGATGGTCTGAGTCAGTCAGCATTTCTGTTGTCATGAGGATGATCCGAGTCAGTCACTATGTCTCTTGTCACAAGGACAGTCCGAGTGAGTAACCATGTCTGTCTCTAAAATGAGATGTTCAAGCAAATATTTTAACTGCTTTATTCATGTGAGATTGAAAGGGAAGGCAAGAACAGAATTGAAAGTGATTCTGGTTTGTCCTTGGCCCTGTGACATCATGCCCACAACGACATTCTCTCACCCAGAGAAATTAAAAAACTCTTCATTTAAAGTGCCTGAGATATATAAAGCCCTTCTTTCTAGACACTGCAGGAGCTCTGTGTGGAATGTGGGGACAGAACCCTGCAGCAACCAGAAGGCTAAAATCCGTAGACCTCCTCCATTATACAGGAGAGCATCCAATCTATAATTGGTTTGGGGGGTTATGAGGAATCAATACGTCCTTAGGTCAAGCCTTCCCTTCATTAAATGTGTATCTGAACACCCTGCAATGATGAGGAGAGGATTACTATACTCCGTCAGGGCTGGGGGAGAGGCGGGGTGGGGGGTTAGGCAGAGGGAGGAGAGGCAGGAGGAGGGAGGAGGAGGAGGGAGGCAGCCCTGCCAATCCCTTTGATTGCCTCTTTAGCATTTCACAGGGATTAAAAGTGTATGGAAAACTGGCGGAGAGAGCAATCAATGCAGCAAGCGGCCAGCCCCCGTCCCCTGTTTGACTGGCCGGCCCTCGAGTCAAACGTGTGTGTGTGTGTGTGTGCCCGTCTGGTGATTTAGCCTTTGACAAAGAGAGACGTAACATCCTCAGTGTTTAATAAGACTTGATCAATCTCGGGAAGGATGAGTACTTCTGTTTCATCACTGTGTGAGAGAGAGAGCGAGTAATGAGGGTGAGGTATTTTCTTGTAACCACCTAGAACGTTGTTTGCCGCAAACACTTCAACCTACTTTCTGACTGTCTGACTGACCGACCTACTAACAGACCGTCTGACTGACTGACCGACCTACTTACCGACTGTCTGACTGACTGAACAACCTACTAACTCACCGACCACTGAATAACTGTCCTGGTTAAATAGCCAACCAGGTGTAATATATTCCAAAACTCTGTTGTCAGAAAAACTGTACATGGAAGGTTTGGTGTTTGTCTGATTGAGTGAAATCTTGTTTGGTTTGCTTCTGAGTAGGTTTGCTTCTGTTTGCTTCTTAGTAGCGTAGATCACCCAGAATGCATTCTCCCCCACTCCATTTTGGCCTCTTTTCAGAGCCCACTTGAGCTTGTCATTAAGCCAAAATAATCGTTGTGTGATCAACACCGTGTCCTCTGGAAACATCTTCGTCTTATTCCCATAGATGTGGATCTGAGGAGAGCAATATTTTTGTCCACCTTTTTACAATATATCTTTGTTTCTTTCTGTCTCTCTCGCTCTGTCTGACTCATTACATTAATTGGCTGTTCTGGTCCGGTTCCCTTCATTGGATCAGACCTTTGTTGAGTCCTCAGATCATTTAGACAGATCAGAATACACATGCACACACACTCTTACACCCAAACAGACACATAGCCATTCATACACACATACTCTCTAAACTTGGATGATTTGTAGTAGTCAAGACTGGATGATACATAGTAGTAGAGACTGGATGATATGTAGTAGTAGAGAGGGGATGACACATAGTAGTAGAGACTGGATGATATGTAGTAGTAGAGAGGGGATGACACATAGTAGTAGAGAGTGGATGATAAGTAGTAGTAAAGAGCGGATGATGCATAGTAGTATAGAGTGAATGATATGTAGTAGTAGAGACTGGATGATACGTGGTAGTAGACAGTTGATTATACTTAGTAGTAGAGACTGAATGATACTGGACACTGCAGTGGAGAGACTGGTTGATACACACTGGATACTGCAGTGGAGAGATTGGATGATATGTACTTGATACTGCAGTGGAGAGATTGGATGATATGTACTTGATACTGCAGTGGAGAGAATGTATGATATGTACTGGATACTGCAGTGAAGCGGCAACTTTCTGTGTTTTCATTAATATAATATTTAAAGAAAATGGGAATATAGGTGAGAAATAACATATAGTGTATATTTCTATTTATTCTGACTTTACCATTCATTTCATTAAATACTTATTCTCAGACTATATCAAGGTGGGTTTTTACTTAATTTAATATAAAAAAGACGAGTTTTAAAAGATGTCGACATATGCCATAGGGAATCGTCTCTCTACAAAAAAATAGATCTCCAATCTGGTGATTTTTCTTTATCAGTGATTAAAACATTTCAATCATTTTCTCATAAAAACACCCTCCAGCTGACTCCCAGTTGGGTGCAATTCACCATTCGCCCAATCTAATTAAAATCCCTACATTAAGTATTTCTTAATTCACTTATTCGTTATTTAATGAAAAAGGAAATGAATCACTCTGGCAGTTTGAAGTCAGTCTTCTCTCTTCACAGATGGAATCTTGAAAGTAGAAGGAATTGTTGGTGTTCTTCTGAGGAGACCGTTCCATTAAAATGCAGGAACCACAAACATAACTGGCACCATTGATGAAAATAAGGCTCTTATAAAATAAAGATTTTAATACATGGAAATATTTTGTAACAACAAATAATCTTAAAATAGCCCCCGTTAGCTATTAGAATTCACCATATTAATGACTAAAGTGTACACAAAGTGTATTATGGTCAGTTTCTGATATTTCTAAGATATTTTTGCTGTTGATGTTTGCTGTCATACACACGTCTAATAAAAATAATGAAGACATTCGAGGGCCATTTCCTGTGTCTGTATAACACAGACTCTGCTAGTGAGGGCTGAGAAACATGATGCAAAGAGAAGCGTAGTTCCATTTGATTTGACTTTTTTGCTGTTTACTTGATTAAATCATGATTTGGCAGAGGCAGTGCTTAAACTGGTAGAAGAGTTTTCACCTCCTCCAGTATCAACAGCACTGGACATACAACCAACACTATATCCTCCTTCAACTATTAATCAGGGCACGTCTCTGACAGAAAATTGCACAAACCTGACCACACTTTGTAAATTACACTTTTCCCATTGCCACTTTTTCTAATTAACAGCACAACCGTTGAACTGGATTAAATAAAGGTAAGAAAAGTATATTTCAGAATATTTGGAAACAGCTGTGTAAAACGCAAAAACCTTCAATGTCTTGTCCGGCTTGGCTGTTCTGAACTCAGTTCTTATGACAAAAAATAAACGTGACATAGTGGGAGGGGTTTGACATAGTGGGAGAGGTTTGACTGATTGGCAGTAATAAAAACCAGTTATTTCAGCATATTACAGCCATAAGCACAGAAGGAAAGCCAGCTGATCAAATTATATGAGATTTGACTTTGTTTACTGTGACTTTACTTGTTAATGTTTAGGGGTGGTTCAACACTAATTCCTTCTGAGAGTTAAAAAGCAACAATTATCTTCAAGGCAGCTGTGTTAATACTCCGAATATATCCAGATGTATATCTGTCTGTCTGCTTGTCTGTCTGCCTTCCTGTCTGTCTCTGTATCTAATGAATTATATTTTGAGATGTCCACCAGCATAACCTTGCAACCAGGGACATGGTTTGTAAGAACACTGTTTTCTATTTTCTAGTGCTTAGTATAAGAGCAACCACAGCATCTGAAAAACCTGCTGCCCTTAAACTATTTTTTAAACAATGTCAGAAGAGTGTCAATAGCTTTTCTAAGGACAGTGTAGTGGAACTGTACTCAGGTAAACTTCATATGAAAAATAGGGGGCATGATCAAACATCCATGTGTACTGGGTAAATATGTATTTGTTTTCATAATGGCATAAAGGAAAACAATAGTCTTGCTTACATACTCTGACAACTGTTGTCTTGACAACATATTGTGACCTCTTGTTCTTGCAGCAGTCTGGTGATGTAGAGGGGCGTCCAAAATAGACTGTCAATAATGCTCCCTAAACTCCCAGCAGGATCGTCACCAAATCTGCAACTATTTTAGCAGATTTTCCCAGACACGGTGAGTGCTGTGCCACAGGCCTTGTTGCCATCGTTGAGCTCTTTTGGTGTCTGTAGACGTGGAAATACACCAAATCCAGGCAGGACGGTACGTTGTTGTCAAGCACATTCATCAACTGGGGGGGGGGTCGTTCAATCCTGTGTTGAAGCATCAAGCTCACTGGGTTGTTTGGTTGTTAAGTTCTCAATCATCTGCCGGGCCCCTCTGTTTTGTGTTTGGTATCGGCAGACTGTTGTGTCACCACATTAAACCCCAAACCCTCTCACTCTCCCCCTCTCTTATTTGGGGGAAGGATCTCAAGCGTCCTTTCCAACAAACAGAAACACGAAAACAACAGCCGTGTGCCTGCGTCGGTGAGTCTTGTAATGAGTTGGGACTGTGATGTGAAAAGCTTCAAAGGAATCTCATAATCATCCTGCTCAAGAGAAGCCTGGCCACCATTAACCTCTCCTGGCACCGCAATTCACTTCCCACCACCAACATTTCCTCCCCAGTAAGGCCACGGGCGGGGCTCAAATGCCGTCCTAGTACACTACTGCTTGACCGGACGCCGCACGGGGCCCTGTTTAAAAGTAGTGTGCCTTAAAGAGAACGGGCTGCCATTTGGGTTACATGCCCTCTGCTAATGCATGTGTCCTTGAAACAGCGTAATTAAATTGGGCTTTTCACGTGTCGTCTGAAGGGTTACGGACGACCACCTATAATGGCTGTTGATTGGAAGCTGAAGTAGTCCCTCTCTCACACATACAGACAGTAGGTAGCTGTGGGCAGAGTGGGTGCAGGGGAGTTCCCTGGAAAGTCAAGGGCAAACAGCCATTGTTGGGTTTTGTCCTCGTAGAAGGAATGCAGTCCGACAAGACTAGAGAAAAAGTAAATGCAGTCACTGAGTGGAACGGTGGTGACACCAGGCCTTTACGTGGAGATAAAATCAATTAACCCGTGCACTTTACGTTGGAGGACAGCCCTTGTCAATTGCTGTGTTGAAAGCTATTAACCAAAGTTGTTAACTAACACTCCACAATGGCTTAGGTCCTAACAGACCTCTGGTGTACCTGACTGAAAGCACCGGTGCTTGATGCCACAGCTGGGTTGTTCAAAGTTACTTTACAGAAGAAAATTATGAATCCATTAATTATAGAACAAATACAGTTGCCTATAGAAGCTATCTGTAACAACATTTTGGTTCTACTACTAGATCACCTACTAGATCTAAAGAATTTGAAGTTTTGGGCAACTTGATGCTGTGTTATGGGTTGGCATAAGAATAGCACTTGTGCTTAATGTTAAAATATAGGTTATATTGTTAAAAATTAGACATTCTAGAATCATACGTGTATTTGCCGTAACTACGGTACAACCGCTTTTAAGACAACCCAACTCTGCCTTTGTCTTAAACAACTCATTTGTCATCTAAATAACTCAGGCCACCATTTTGTCTCTGCTTTTGATCTCCAGGCCGACGTCGCATTATTTCTCTTCTGACAAAACGTTTCCCAGTGCACTCGCCCGGACACATTGTGTTTTTGTACTGCCGAACCCTCCAGTTGAGATTAGCTAAATTAGCTGTGATGAGCACTGGCTTGTGGGAGGGTGTCGTGTTCCGTGGTGATCATTTTAGTGTGTGTGTGTGTGTGTATGTGCTTGCATGCCTGTAATTGTAGAGCTGGTGTGGCTTGGCGCTAGCCTGGCACCCGGCTCACTGGATCCAGGTGGGTTGGCACGGAGAAGTGCCAATCGAACTGCACACCTGGTCTCCGTGGGATTACCAATGTTTATTACACCCTTCTTCAAAATGGCCACCCGGTCCAAATACTCTCTGAAAATCCTCACACACCCCTGCCAGCAGTTCCATCTCCATCGGAAAGTCCTACAGGGCTGAAAGATAGTTAGGGTTTATTTGTGGAGATGGGGTGTAATCATTTTGTTTGATTTGGTTTTTGAATCTGCCGGCATGGGATGGACTTACAATGTGGCTGAGGCTGGTGGGAGGCTGTGGGGTCCGGCGGTTCGTGTGGATGTTAGACGGGATGGTTGGAAACATTCTGTTTAGTAGTTTCTGATGTACACTCATGCAGGGGGAGGGTCTTAATGTCACGTCCATGGCTATTCCATCTGCATTCATGATCATAGAACAATGTAAGACAACATGATGTTTTTTCTGAAAGTGTAATTGATCAGACGTTTGTATAAAATACTGGTCAGTTTTGTTGTGTTTTACATCCTCAGTTGCCTGCCGTAACATTTGAAAAGGAATACTTTTTTTTTATCAAAAAAAGATAAATTAAGGGAGAGATGGGAAGAGAAGGACAGAGAGAGAGAATTCTATAGAGAGAGGGAGATGGGAGGAGAAAAGGAGAGAGGGGGGGGAGACAAATGGAGAGAGAGTGGTAGAGAGAGTGAAAAAAGTAGAGTGAGTGGAGAGGTAGAGAGAGTGGGGGGATGTAGAGAGAGTGGAGGGAGGTAGGGAGAATGGGGGATATAGAGACAGTAGAGTGAGGTAGAGAGAGTGGAGGGATGTAGAGAGAGTGGAGGGAGGTGGAGAGGTAGAGAGAGTGGGGGGATGTAGAGAGAGTGGAGGGAGGTAGAGAGAGTGGGGGGATGTAGAGAGAGTGGAGGGATGTAGAGAGAGTGGAGGGAGGTAAAGAGAGTGTGGAGGGAGGTAAAGAGAGTGGGGAGATGTAGAGAGAGTGGAGGGAGGTAAAGAGAGTGGAGGGAGGTAGAGAGAGTGTGGGGAAGTGAGAGGCTTAAAGTGAGAGCATGTGTCTTAAGCATTACCCATACACCCATGCACTGTGTTTGTAGGAACTAATTGTCTTTAGTTCTTTACTGAGTAAGGGCTTGACGGACAGTTGAGGTGAATGTTCTCCTCTCGAGCACCTTAGCTCTTTCCTTTTCTCTCCCGCACCTCCCTCTGTCTCTCCATTCTCCACCCCCCTCCTTCTCTCCAGGACCAGGCTATAATTCATCATTAGGATATCAGAGTCCAGGTGAAGATGAGAACTGATAGCCCCGCCAGAGGCACACGCAGCAGAACGGCTGCCCAGGGCACTCTGAGCACTCAAGGAGTGAAATCTTATCCCGGGGACGATTCCCAGGTCATGCCACGCTGTAATTGAAATAATTTTGCCTCTAGTGAGTCGAGAGTTGGTTGTTTAATCACTGACAATCAGGCATGCGAGAGGGTGGGATATTAAATTGGAGAACGAACGAGTCCTGATTACATCTGTCACCCCTTAACTGTTTTCTAACATCCCCCCCACACACACATACACTTTGCCCAGAATCCTCCATTCCTATCTCCGGCTTTCCCCTCATCCCATTATCCCTCATCCCAACTCTCAGCCTCCTCTGACTTCCGAGTCTCCTTGTTTTATGTCTCTCCCGCACCACACAGCTTCTCCTTTTCTGAAGCCAGATCAGGACAAGCAATTTTTATGTCCTAAAGACCTCTAGTACGTCTCTGGTACGGACGACTGACGAAGGAGAAGACCTCTAGTACGTCTCTGGTACGGACGACTGACGAAGGAGAAGACCTCTAGTACGTCTCTGGTACGGACGACTGACGAAGGAGAAGGCCTCTAGTACGTCTCTGGTACGGACGACTGACGAAGGAGAAGGCCTCTAGTACGTCTCTGGTACGGACGACTGACGAAGGAGAAGGCCTCTAGTACGTCTCTGGTACGGACGACTGACGAAGGAGAAGACCTCTAGTACGTCTCTGGTACGGACGACTGACGAAGGAGAAGACCTCTAGTACGTCTCTGGTA
>JACXGK010014986.1:0-10917 GCA_016801125.1 Novumbra hubbsi | reverse complement strand
ATGGGGGGAGAAGGGGGGGATGTGGGGGAGAAGGGGGGAGATGGGGGGAGAAGGGGGGAGATGAGGAGATGAAACGGAGATGGAGGATGACAATGACAAAGATGAGGAGAAAGAAGAAAATTTGAAAGAGAAGAGAAAATTGAGACATCAACAGCAACAACTGTAGATAAACTTGTTTGCCCAGGTCCCCAAAACACTGATTTGCCTGAAAAACACTAGGGGCAGTATTGAGTACAGTTCTGTATGCTGATTGGTTGATGATGGAAGAAAAGTGTAAACCACATATTTTGATGTGTTGATGATGGCACCACCACAGACTGAGGCTCAGAGAGTTGTTTGTTCAATCACAGTTTCAGATAAGATTTTGTTTTAGGCATTTTGCCAAAACCTAAACAACTGGAGTGATACTGCTGAATCATTACGTTAATGGTGAGCAGACCAGTCCAGTCCAGGGTGGAGCAGACCAGTCCAGGGTGGAGCAGACCAATCCAGGGTGGAGCAGACCAGGCCAGGCCAGACCAGGGTGGAGCAGACCAGGCCAGGATGGAGCAGACCAGGCCAGGGTGGAGCAGACCAGTCCAGGGTGGAGCAGACCAGGCCAGGGTGGAGCAGACCAGGCCAGGGTGGAGCAGACCAGGCCAGGCCAGACCAGGGTGGAGCAGACCAGACCAGGTTGGAGCAGACTAGTCCAGGGTGGTGCAGACCAGACCAGGCCAGACCAGGGTGGAGCAGACCAGTCCAGGTTGGAGCAGACTAGTCCAGGGTGGTGCAGACCAGACCAGGCCAGACCAGGGTGGAGCAGACCAGACCAGGTTAGAGCAGACTAGTCCAGGGTGGTGCAGACCAGACCAGACCAGGGCGGAGCGGACCAGACCAGGTTGGTTGGAGCAGACTAGTCCAGGGTGGTGCAGACCAGACCAGGCCAGACCAGGGCGGAGCGGACCAGTCCAGGGTGGAGCTATCAGAATGACATCCTTCCTCACCAACGGGCGATCCGTGGGGGAGATGAAAAAGAAGAATAAGACACTCATTCTTTATATTTGTTTTTATAGGACACACAAACATAAAACCAAGACAATAGGTTATATAGATACAAATAAAAATAATTAAAAAAATATAAAAAATATTAAAGCACAACATCATGAGGGAGCCTCTGCAACATATGAAAATATTAAATAAAAGATGCTTGCACACAAAACAACAACACTGGAGCCCCTGAGGGAATACTTATTTTTCACAAGACCTAAAAAAAAAACATAATGTCACAAAGTCATTGAGAAATAGTTGGTGGGTGAACAGACTTCCAGTTCAGGAGAATCCAGTATAGAGCCAATATGGAAGTAAAAGCCACAATGTCTGCTTGGCTGGGGGCTAATAAGAACAAGTCCTCCAGAATACCAAAAACAGATCCTGCGGCATGGTTGCACTTTAATGTTTAGCACGTCAGATAACGTTTTTAAAATGGCTTTGCAATAGATCTTATGGGCAAGGCACAGAGCAAATATATGGTTAAGGTGGCATTGAAAAACATGACAACTGTTACATTCATCCTCCACACAGACAGATTTCAGTAACCTGGTAAAAAGACCCCATGCACAATGTAAAAGGCCAAGACAAGCACAAGACGTAGTGGAGCATTGTAACGTTTTGAACCTACAGCAAAGGCTTGAATTACTTAACTGTGGACAGGAAAAACAGCAATAAAATGGCAGGAACTAAAGGGCAGACAAGAACTCTGTACCTCTAGATAATGCTGAACAGAACTTGGCAGCTATTTAGGGAGCTAACAAGACACACATGTAAACACTGACAACGAAAGGACAGGCTATGTTCAAGAACAAAGTAAAAAACCCAACTGTGTAAAGTTGAACCTCCCAGCAAAAGAAGGGGACCAAAGTGGCAACGCTGCCTAAATGATTGGGAAGTATTCATTCGGAGATTGAGCTTGTATCCCAGAAAGGAGCCAATGTCTTCCAAAATAGAAAAAAATGGAAGGTAAGAAGATTACAGGGTAATTAACAAGTCATCAGCATATAACGACATCATGTGTTCAACCCCCTCCCATGACACACGGAGGATGATGCACGTAGACCTATTGAAAGGGGCTCAACAGCATGGGCAAATAACACAGGGGAGAGGGGACAACCCTGCCTGGTCCCACGTTCTAAATACAAAATAACATTGAAAATGTCACGGACCAGGGGACCAGCCAGATATTACAAAGTGTCAATATTGAGAGGAGGTCCCATTTGAAAGCAATGCTCGGTCAAAAAATACAATAATACTCGCTGAGAAAGAGTGATGCCATGAGAGAAGAAGGACTAGTCTCTCGCCCAGGGGTCCCGGAACCTCCAAAGGTTCACACACCCAATCATAGTAGTCCTAGTTCTGGGGTGGGAGCGGTCCAGAGCCAGATCAATTAAATTTTTATCCCCACCAAATATTAACAGATGGGTGTTTAAAGAAGGGATTTCTCTCCCCAAAAGCTCATTGGCAAATTCAACAAAATCAAAGTTAGGAACAAATACATTGACCAGAACTAACGGTGTGCAAGAAGGTGCCTGTGAAGGCACTTGCTGAAATATCATGTCTGTATTTCATTTTTTCTTGAATGAGAGAAGTCCCTAGACCTCTTGACAGGAGTATTCATTGATTTGGTATTCCAAGATAAAAACCTTATAGGAGAGCGCCCTGCTATACCAGTGAAACCAATGGAAGTTCTTTCATTTATTTAAAATAAATAAAGGAACATATTCAGAAAACAAGCCAATCATTTGCAAAGAAAACAGAGAAAGTGGTGAAACAAAAAGAAAAACAAGAACATAAACACATATGCTCAAATATTCCTCCCCCAATCATCCCTCCCACTACAACCCATAATATCCATCCCAACTGGAGACAGCTGGTCGGCATCGTACGCAGCTATGTTGCATGCCAGCAGAGAATCTTCTCCTCCCAATTTAAGAGGCCCCATTGCCTTCGCAACAGATCACAACAGATAGCATTCTGGAACAGCAGAGAACACAGAGATAGGCCGATTAGGTGAGATACATTGTACTCCTGAAAAGAATGGTTAAACAAACAGACAAAATAGCTAACAGAAGCCCCTCATTATATCTATGAGGAGCTACAGTGACCACCCAGATAAAAGCCCCATCACACCACATAGGTACCTAGCAGCGTCAGTCAATGCAACACAATGTCATAACGACACTGACTGAAGGCTGAAAAAGGCAGTCAAATAACACTGTAGAATGTGACAATGGACTATTCCAACAGGCAGATGAGCAGATCACTTTGTGCCAAAAGCAGCTCAAAAGTGGACCAGCACTGGGCTTCTTTGTGAGAGTCAAACTGCAGCCTCTCCCCTCCGTGTTCAATAAAGTGACGGTCAGGAACTTGTAGAGAGAACTTGACTTTCTTCTTGTATAAGCTGCATTTCACGTCAAGGAATGCAGCTCATCTCCTGGCTACAGCTGACGTGAGGTCAAGGAAAATAAACACCTTGCAACCACAGAAGCATAGTAGGTATCGTTTTTGTCTTTGGAGAATACAATACTTGTCCTGGAAATTATGAAACTTACGAATAAACACCCTGGACCTAGTGCTGTCGCCTCCACCTGCTGGGGGAGGGTCTATGCGATGAGCCCTAACCAGCTTTGGGTGAGAAAGAACAAGAGTGGAGCCCAACACATCCGTGAAAATCTGCCATGAATCCAACCAGGTCCCCGTCTTCCAACTTCTCTAGAATTTCGATCACTCTAAAGTTGCCTCAAGGTAATCAGTCTTTTCCACCAGTTTTTGGTTCTCAGATGTCAGTTGGGAAACCGATTCTTCAAGGAACAATATAGCGGTCGTTGTAGCCACTGAGATCATGTTCGAAGGCGTCCATTCACTGGACCTGGTCGTCGGCAGATATGAGAGCTGTGATTTCCAAAACAAGAGTCAAGCAGAGATTCTGGAGGTCAGAGAGAGTAATCGCTCTCTCAGTACCATGACAGTCAGAATCAGCCATCATGGCCGAAACGTTGGTTGCAGAGCACTTGTTTCTCAAACTATGTGACTATGAAATGAAGAAGGTAAGAGATAAACAAATGAATGTGTTTGATATACAGTGAAGATGAATGTAAAGCAAAAATCTAACATAAATGTAATTAATGCATGGGAGCCTCTGAGCTTGCGTCTACTCTCTTCACATGCTAAACTGGAAGTTTAATGAAGGCTTTTATTGGCATGGGAAACGTTTATTATTATCTTAGGTCCGGTGTGTCTGTGTTCTGCACGCATGACATGTATGTGTATGTGAGACACAGTGGACCAAATGCAGCTATAGCAGCAAAAGCTATTTGCAAAGTCACTATCATCATCATCATTAGGAACAAACTCACACGCCAACACACCTCCAGGAAACTTTTAACAACTCTGCTGAGAGAAGATCCCCAGTGGAGCCCCATAACAGCCAGTTAATACCTCCTCCCTCCCCCCGGAGAGGCTGGTGCCAGTCACAACCCAACTCACATCTGTGCTCCCTCCCCTGGATTTAATCTCACCTCACAACCCTGGGGGTCCCCTGTAGTTTCTCTACGGTAAGTGCTACTCAACAAACCCTGGTGATCCCCTGTAGTTTCTCTACAGTAACTGCTACTCAACAAACCCTGGTGATCCCCTGTAGTTTCTCTACAGTAACTGCTACTCAACAAACCCTGGTGATCCCCTGTAGTTTCTCTACAGTAACTGCTACTCAACAAACCCTGGTGATCCCCTGTAGTTTCTCTACAGTAACTGCTACTCAACACCTTAAAAGAACTCTGTCCATTTAAGCCGGGAAGAAAAGGCCTGTTTTAGTGAGAAGCCACATTTATACTCCCTCTATAGTTCACTACTTTTATATGCTGCCAATAGAGCTTTGATCTAAATGAGTGCACTAGATGTGGGATAGGGTTATATTTGTGTGTCTGCCTAGCATGCCAGAAGCTGCCCTTAACCACAGATCTGAGATCTCAGATTACCAATGCAATTCATAATCATGACGTGTTGATAACATTGCTGACCATGTTGGGACAACTGTGTCAGTATAAATTATACATCATACATTGGTACTAATCTCATGTCTCCTCTATTTCATTCTTCCCAATATCTCCTGTCTCTCTTGTCTCTCTCTTCCCTGTCTCTCTTGTCTCTCTCTTCCCTGTCTCTCTATTCCTTGTCTCTCTTGTCCCTGTCTCTCTCTCCCTGTCTCTCCCTGTCTCTTTCTCTCCCTGTCTCTTTCTCTCCCTGTCTCTCTCTTCCCTGTCTCTCTCTTCCCTGTCTCTCTATTCCTTGTCTCTCTCTTCCCTGTCTCTCTCTTCCCTGTCTCTCTCTTCCCTGTCTCTCTCTTCCCTGTCTCTCTCTTCTCTGTCTCTCTCTTCTCTGTCTCTCTCTTCCCTGTCTCTCTCTTCCCTGTCTCTCTCTTCCCTGTCTCTCTCTTCTCTGTCTCTCTCTTCCCTGTCTCTCTCTTCCCTGTCTCTCTCTTCCCTGTCTCTCTCTTCCTTGTCTCTCTCTTCCCCGTCTCTCTCTTCCCTGTCTCTCTCTTCCCTGTCTCTCTCTTCCCTGTCTCCACACTGAGGGTCATATCATTGTGGGGTGCATCTGCAAAGACATAAGTAACTCTGGTAACATTCACACAAACACACACTGAAAGAAAATCACACAAACAAAAACCCTTTAAAGGAACTGACTGACTGGAAGCTTCCTGTTGCCATGGGCGTTGTGATGAACTGGGCCCTCAGCTTCCTGTAGCCATGGGCGTTGTGATGAACTGGGCCCTCAGCTTCCTGTAGCCATGGGCGTTGTGATGAACTGGGCCCTCAGCTTCCTGTAGCCAGAGGAAAAGGCGAACAAGGAGGGGAAAGAAGATGGAGGAAGATGAGGAGGTGAGTACATGGATAAAAGGAAGGAAGAGCATGAGAGGATGAAGAAGACGAGGAAGATGAGATGGTTCTTGCAGAATCAGTAGATGATGAAGGGAAATAGCAAGTATGTATTGATGCGTTTGTGGTCCTGCTCCTCCTCTCCTCCTCCTCTCCTCCACTCCTCCTCTCCTCCTCTCCTCCTCTCCGCCTCTCCTCCTCTCCTCCTCTCCTCCTATCCTCCTCTCCTCACCACATGAGTCAGGGGATCTAACCCTCGAAGAGAATGTAACCGCCACACCTAATATCTCCTTCTAGTCCGTCCGCACGGCTACCGTGCAACAACCACTTTTTGAAAAGCTCTCCTCACGCCAGCTGTGTCCCAGTCTACACCAAATGCGCCAGGGGTCGAAGCAGTGTTAGTTAGACTCCAACTTATCCATGTAGTCTCTTTATACATCTCTGACGGCCTTCCGTAGGTCATATTTGGACCTCCTCAAATTCTCCAGGTCCTCTGAACTATAGGCAGATGACCGTGCTCTGAGCTTAGCACAGACATCACCATTAACCCAGGATTTTGGGTTGGTGAAAGTCCTACCATTTACCCTTGGGACGACATCATCGATATATGCTGTGACAGAGTTTGTGTATTCATCAATGTCCCCAACAGCTGCAACACACAACATCTGCCAGTCTGTGGTTTCGAAGCAGTGCTCCAGGTCTGAAAGCACAAACCCAACACAAGACATACACATCCAACAAATGACACACACACAACACATGACACACAGGCCTAACACATGGACACACACACCTAACAAATGAATTCACATACGTTAAACATAGACACACACACACACAGCCTTTTTTCACAGAGACAGAAGAAGAGGGACAAATAACTACTGACTGTGTAATTGTATGTTTTTGTGTATTCTGATGCATGTTGTGTGTGTTGTTGTATTTTGATATGTGTTTGTGTGTTGGTGTTTGGTATGTGTTTGTTCGTTGTGTGTTTGTGTGTTTTGCCGTGGGATGTTGCGTTGCTGTCATCTTGATAAATATGAGCAGAAAAGGCTGAATAAATAAACAGGTGTGGGTAATGCAGGTATTGAGCTATAGTGTATATTTCGAAAGTGGAATATTTCTTACATTTTGTACATTTATTATTTAAGTGAACCAACCAATATTACACATTTTACATTTCCCAGGAACTTCAAACTGATTGTCAGCCTTGTTCTCAGGACTTTATGTATGTTGTAATGAAAGTGGTACTGACACATTTCTTCTGAGACTGGAGAACAGACCATTCCTCCATCCATTCCTCCACCCATTCCTCCATCCATTCCTCCATCCATTCCTCCATCCATTCCTCCACCCATTCCTCCTTCCATTCCTCCACTTATTCCTCCATCCATTACCCCATCCATTACTCCACTTATTCCTCCATCCATTCCTCCACTTATTTCTCCATCCATTACCCCATCCATTACTCCACTTATTCCTCCATCCATTCCGCCACTTATTTCTCCATCCATTCCTCGATCCAGAATCTCCATCCAGAAACGATGGCCTTGTTCAATTCAAACGACCCGTTTTGGTAATCAAGCTCAGGACCGTAGCAAAATTGGGTATTTTTCTATCCTGAAATTAAAAAAAATTGGGTGATTTGAGTCAATGACGGGAAGTACCATCCACTATTAAGGCATTTATTTATATTTAAAAAAAATATAAGTTGTTATTTTTGGTGGTAGAAAATATTTATATTTAAATGACTGACACAAGGAAAATAAATCACAAAGTAAATATACATATACATATATATATATATAGTGATTAAATGTTTTTAATATTGGTTAAAGTCAATTAGGGTTGTTAGCAAAGGCCTGAAAAGTGGATAGGGTTAGTGGCTTTCCTAGCCTACAGTCTAGTTTGTAGTATGAGATGCTGCCGCCCTGATATCACCTGCCAATGACAGAGTGAGTAGGCTAGTATACTACTAACAGACCCTTTCAACATGCAAACAACAACTGTAAGTGTGTGAAAGGTTTAAAGACACTTTGTTCCTGTTTATATATAGTATGGTAGAGGGGGTCAGTTATTAATATCTATTTGTTTTCCGTAACACGTTACTTTGCCCAGAAGACAATGCCTCATCCAGAAATCCATAGAAAATGAATGTCTTGGACTTTTTTGATGTTTTAATGCTGCTATGAAGATCGCTGGAATTGAACAGAAACAGCAATAACAATACTGCAAAAATAATTTATTCTCAACCAAGGAAATTGGCAAAATAATTTACAACCAATGCAAATGCTGTAATAGTAGTGTGTCCAGGTTTAAAACAAGACTAATATCTGCTCAGAATACAGTTGTCAGATGAAAAAGGAACTAATTTCATGTTTAACAATGACTCCTGAATTGTATCAAAGCAAGACAATTTAGAGAGGGGAGTATAATTGTCAAGGTCACTAGTATTCCCACTCTTGTGAAGCAGCAGGACATGAAATGGCCTCATAATTTTTAGTTATATTACAAGTGTGTGTTAGGTCTCCAGAGTTAAAAGATGCAGTACTTTCTCTTTCACTCTACGTAGGCTTGGTCATTTTCTGAAAGACATTCTGCAATGAATAGGTGATAAATTAGCATTGTTCTCAGAAACAGGTCGGACAGTATATTTGATCAACATGGTTATTGGTTTCCCAGATTGTTCATGGATTCCCATTACAATCTGAAAGTGTGTTTATATAGTAGTCAGGCTTTGCCTTTCTGACAGGTTTTAAATTGTTTAAAGGTTTTTTCAGCATGTAAAACCTTTGACAATGCGACATAGAGGTAAAGTCAGTTTTCGTTTTTTGGGTTCTGTTTTCCAGATAAGCACCTTGTCCTCAACACAGCTACTCAGTTTTTTTTGTGTTCTGTTTTGCAGTATTTGTTAGCATCTGCATTATCTGTAGGGTGAATAGTCTGTTATTGTAAAAAAAAGTTTATTCTGTATTTCTACAGTACTGACAATTTCAGAGAGTCAAAGTCCCAATTTTGTCTAAACCTTAAGCAATGCAAGGTCTGTAAACAGACACATACATACTCACAGGAGCTAACACACACAACCTTTAGTTGTATTGATATGATTCTAATTTAATGTGTATGTTTAGTAGCCGTTATTTGTATTTTCTCTATTTATAGTTTAATGTTTTTGTGTTAGTATTTTGCAAACTGTTACGTTTTGTTTGTGTGTGATTTATTTTCTGCTGTTGTTGTTGAACCCCAGAAACCCCAGCTGTCACCATGGCATCAACTAAAGGGGATCAATACAAACAAATAGTTCACTTCAGTCTTCATAACACAACCGTTTAATACTGCTGTCCCAGAACCCAATGTTCTGTCCCCACCCTCCCAAACAGTGCCACCAGTCACTTTAATTAACAACAGAGTTTTAATTAAACATTGATTAGCTGCTAATTAGTTGATGATAGCTCCCAGATGTGCGTGGAACAGGTACTGAGAGCGACAGGCGAGGGGGTGATGGATCTGCTGCACAGCCACATTGTGTTGGAGGCCCCCTGGGGCCCGGGTTTTGGGATTATTTTTTCGATTATAAACGAGACCTTCGCTGCGCATTTTCTCTAATTGATGCTGCTCTGATGGCTCCCCGATGACAGTGGAGGAGTGTGGAAGGCCAGGAAGATTGAGAGGGTGCAAATCCTCATCAGATTTAGGCAATTTTCTGCCGCTGCAAAGCAATATATACATCTTTAAAGTTTATGAGTTGCCGTGGTGATGAATTCATCTTTGAGGTGAAGATACAAAAGCTTGTGTGTCTGCCAGATCATTGTTCCCATAGACAGAGCATCAGGTAGATATTAATTGAATATTCACTCAAAAAACATCAGGTACAAAGACTGCTTTCCCCTCCACAGCCAGTCTTCTCATAACGGTCCAGGTAGAGCACCTTTCCCCTCCACAGCCAGTCTCCCATAACGGTCCAGGTAGAGCACCTTTCCCCTCCACAGCCAGTCTTCTCATAATGGTCCAGGTAGAGCACCTTTCCCCTCCACAGCCAGTCTTCTCATAATAGTACAGGTAGAGCACCTTTCCCCTCCACAGCCAGTGTTCTCATAATGGTCCAGGTAGAGCACTTGAGAGTGCCTTGGTCTATACATGGTAGAACAAGTTTTGTAAGTATTTTGGGGTAAGTCTCTAACAGCTCTGCACATCTGGTTCCTAAAATGTTTGCCAATTTATCTTAAAAAATGTACTCACGCTCTCTGAAGTTGGATGGGCAGAGTCCTAATTGGATTATAGTCAGGGCTTTGACTGGGCCATTCTAAGACCCTTAGTTACATGCTGTGTGTTTTGGATGGTTTCCCAGTGTATTTCAACTGGTGAAGAATCCCGCTCACAATTGGGGTGATAACAAAAGATCTGCACTCACCCCTGTAGTTTTGGATAAGAGCATTTGCTAAATGAGTTAAGTAAAAATGTAATGTAACAGATTTTTAGTAAAGGCTTTGTCCCTGCTCCTCTTCCACATAACTCAGACCTCCAGGGGGATCGTTGACACATTGACAGTTTCTACCATCCTGGTCGTAAAACTCTGTAGCTCTTTCAGAAATACCATTGGCCTCTTGTGCCACATTCCCCCTGGTGCTTTTCCCCGGTACCAGGCTACGTCAGTGATTTATGCTAATGTTGGCTCTAGACCTTCCTGTTTCAACGTTTAATAACAAGGACATGGTCTTAGATGGGGAAGGAGGAGTGAACCATCAACGCAATTTTGCTTTCCAGTTACAAAAAACTAAAAGCAACATTGTTCTGGTAGTAAAATAACAATAAAAATGTACTGTGGCTTTATTTTCTCTTTTTTCTCAGGAATGTTTGTTAGATCAGATTAAGGCCACAACTCGGAGCCAAAGACTAAACAAATAATGCACATTGCTATTACAACATGATGCGTTTTCACAATGGAACTTGACAGACAGGCAGAGAAACAGACTGAGAGACAGACTGAGAGACAGACAGAGAGACAGAC
>JACXGK010014985.1:0-10923 GCA_016801125.1 Novumbra hubbsi | reverse complement strand
TAAGTATACTCCAGGTTCCCGGGATTAGAACCACAGTTGGTTATAATAAGCCTATTCTAGGCTCAGGGATATATACCCCCGTTGGTCATCATAAGTATACTCCAGGTTCCCTGGATTAGAACCCCAGTTGGTTATAATAGGCCTATTCTAGGCTCAGGGATATATACCCCAGTTAGTAATCATAGGCCTATTTTTGCCTTAGATATTCAGGACATGAACATTATCCTCTGACACCTTAACGCATGAGAAGATGCGGTCTAAATTCAAGCTAATCTATCTCTTGAACTTGTAAACCCTCCTTACCTTAAAGTAGGAGAAGATGGTCCTGATGTCCTCCTCGAAGCCCATGTCTATCATCCTGTCAGCCTCGTCCAGAGCCAAATACCGGCAGATATCTAGACTGATCATCTTCTTCTGGAGCAGGTCCATCAGACGCCCAGGGGTGGCCACCATCATGTGGACACCACTACACACACAATGTTAAAACAGGGTCAGGGGTCAAACAGGCCGCCACACGACCGGCCAGTTGACTGAATAGATGGCTGGATTGGATAATTGTCTGACTAAATTAACGACTGGATTATATCTGAATAGATGGATGAGTGAATGGTTAGATGGAAGGGATGGATGACAGAATGTCTGGATGATTGAATGGCTGGCTTCCCGGCAGAATTGTTTGATGAATGAACGACTGGTTGAATGGGTGGTTAAAGAGCATGCTGAATGATTTGTATGACTTACTGTTTGACTACCTCCATCTGGTCTTTGACTGACATGCCTCCTATACACAGGACTGATCTCATATGTGGAGCTCCTTCCTCCTCCAGAAGCTTACAGTAGTACTCTATGATGCTGTGTGTCTGTTTGGCCAACTCTCTCTGCAGAAAGCAAAGAAGAGGAGGGGTGGAGAGGGTTAAGGAAGCTTCGGCTAAAATAAGTTCATGTGATCGTTTTAGTCACTGTCTATTTTGGCGCACCTGATGCATATTTCTGCCATTTTCTCTGCATGGAAATTGCATTTCTGGTGCTTTAACTGCATCCATTGTTTCAAAGTGGAGCTGTGTGATTTGTTACATTTGGTTACCTCTGTCAATGACTGTGGTAAAAAATACCAAGATATAAAAAATGTCCTAACATGTAACTTTTGACCCCAGCCCCAAATAAAATGGCAGTGGGACCTACTGAAGGGCAGATGATGAGTCCATATGGTCCTTCGTTCTTGCAGAAGGGCAATTTCTTCTCTTGCTCCAGGCAGAACATGATGATGGGGAGCGTGAACACCAGAGTCTTTCCTGACCCAGTAAAGGCGATGCCAATCATGTCCCGGCCGGACAGACTGAAGAGAGAGAAGCATGTAAAAGTGAGTGTTTATACAAGTGTGTGTGTGAGAGAGAGACAATGCGTGTATAGGAAAACCCATCCATCACACTGCAAAGTTCTATTACCAACATGTTACAGTCCCTGACAGAAAGACAGAAAGTAAGCCCACAGAAGGGAACAGACAAAACCAGTACATCTTTGTATCTTTGTATATCTAGATCTCCTTAAATCATGTTCGGAGTTTTATAAAGAAGATTTTATTAAACAAATTTCAACAACTTAAGGATTTGACTAGGTCATTGTGATAAAAAAATATATTTTGTCCCCCAACATCTTGACAGTAATTAGGGTTGACAGTCTGGCCTGGGCCAAGAAAATGGGTGCTATCATGTTTTTGGCTTGGGGATTAAAACCAACAGCCTTCCACGAACCGGCACAAAGCTCGGAGTATTCAGCTGCTCTTAAGCCCAATCTTCATGTGCAGTTTGAAGTTGCTATCTGGAGTTTCCTTCATCACTACCTAGCATCAGCGCTTTAACTGTTCCAATTATTGCACTGGTGCTAGCGAAAGAATTGCTAGTGAAACTAGCAAAATAAATCCTTCCTTTAGTACACATACACTATATGGACAAAGGTTTTGGGCCACACCTTAATCATTGAATGCAGGTGTTTCATTCAGTTCCATTGCCACAGGGGTAAAAAAATCGAGCACCTAGTCATGCTGTCTGCCTTCACAAACATTTGTGAAAGAATGGGTCGTTCCGAAGAGGTCACTGAATTTGAGCGTGGTTCAGTAATAGGATGCCACTGTTGCAACAAGTCAGTTCTTGAAATGTCTTCCCTCCAAAATATTCCACCATCAACTGTAAGTGGTATTACTGCAAAGTGGAAGCGTTTAGGATCCACAGCAACTCAGCCACAAAACAGAGCATGTGAAGTTACAGAGAGGGCTCGCCGAGCGCTGAGGCGTATAGTGCCTAAAAGTGGCCAACGCTCTGCTGACTCAATACCTGCCGAGTTCTGAACCTCCTCTGGCATCAACATCAGCACTAAAACTGGGCGCTGGGAGATTTATAACATGGGTTAGCATGGTCGAGCAGCTGCATTCAAGCCTTACATCACCAAGCACAATGCCAAGTGTCGGATGGAGTGGTGTAAAGCATTGCGTCTGGACACTGGAGCAGTGGAAACGTTTTCTGTGGAGGGACGAATCACACTTCTCTATCTGGCAGCCTGATGGACGAGTCTGGGTTTGGCAAACGCCAGGATAACGTTTCCTGTCTGACTGCATTGAACTGTAAAGGTTGGTGGAGGAAGGATAATGCTGTGGTGTTGTTTTTCTGGGGTTGACCTGGGCCCCTCAGTTCCACTGAAGGGAAATGTTAATGCCTCAGCCTACTAAGGGATTTTGGAAAATTCTATGCTTCCAACATTGTGGGAAGAGTCTGGGAAAGGCCCAGCATGACTGTGCCCCAGCGCACAAAGCAAGGTCCATAAATTCATGGTTGGATGAATTTGATGTGGAAAAACTTAACTGAGCCGCACAAAGCCCTGACCTCAACCCTATTGAACACCTTTGAGATTAACTACAACTCTCGCCAAAAATGATCTGAAAATGGGCAAAGACTCCAACAGGCACACTAAAAATTATTGTAGAAATAATTTTCTTCCAAGGGAACCAACTCACTCAGAATGCCTACGGATTTCATATGGGATGTCACTCAAGCTCCTCTAGGGGCAATGTGTAGTTGTTCCAATATTTTTGTCCATATAGTGTAGGTATACATGTGAATGGCGGGCAGAAAAATCCATAACAACCCTGTTACTTTAATGAGGAACCAGCCAGTGCATAAGCAGTGCGTTATCTCACTTACATGGTGGGGATTCCCTGGATCTGAATGGGGGTAGGGTGAACGATCCCCTTCTTCTTCAGACCTTTTAGGATTGCTGCATACAACAGATTTAAGAACGTTGGAGAGATATTCTTACCACATGACAAACACACACCATCCCTACCAATTAGACTAATAAAAGGGAAGATGTGCAATTCAGTGCCTCACTGTGTGTGTGTGTGTGTGTGTGTCCTACCCTGTGGGAACTTCATCTCCCTGAAGCTTTTGATAGGTGGAGGGATACCATCTCCATCCACTAAGATGTGGTACTTTTTCCTGACGCGGTCATGTCGGGCAGGAGGCATGTTCAGGATGTACCGTGGAGCCAACCAGCTAAAAGACACCATAAAGTATTATTACGGCACTGTTATACGACACAGATGCTGTCATAAATACTTAGATGGAAGGTAGCTTCATTTACAATTAAGGAATATTCTCCTTAATCAAGTTGCTTCATCAGTTGCTCATCATGAGGACACAAGAAAATACAACTACTCAACGGTTTCCAAACCAGGTATAAGCAAATGTTTATAATCTCTGCAGACTTTATTTACCATCCGGCAAATGAAATGCGTCCCTCACTATTAAAACAAGTTTGTTACCCATCAGTTGTTTAGCAACACGCTTCAAAGAATACACTCTTCTACAGAACGGACACAGTGCTTCTAACATGGTCGGGAAGCGTTACCAATTACTGACCGCTATGATAGTTTGCGGGCATTTCACACAGGGGGGGAATTTTCAGGAGGTTTTTTTCAGGGCCAACGAGAGACAACACCTACTAGTTAATTCAGTCATGCTCCACTAGTTATTGTTACGATGTAAAGTGACATCAGTGGAGTATTATCACAGACAAGCATCAGGATTAGCTTTCTTTGCGTCACCCTCACCTTGTTTTGATGGGGTCATCGTAGATAATACCTTTGGCCATTTCCTTCACCGACATAAGAGCTCTACCCTCGGCCACACTCTGCAGAATCTTCTGCTCCTCTTTCAGCTGCTTTTCTTTGGCCGATTCTTTACGAGCTGAGGATGAAAACAGAAGTTAGTGTCAGGAGACCATTTAAGATCATTCCAATCTAGAAAGGGAACTACAATACGAATGTCTCTTTGCTTTCTCAACTAAAACTAATAACACACTATAAGTATATAATAATGTTAAGAAATGTGTAAGAGCTTAAGGATGTTTCCCAGAACAATCCTCCCAATTCACTGCATTGATGAGATTTAAAAATCCAACAATTCATATAAAACTGCCAAATAAATCCAATTCACATCAAAATGATTTGAAATACACTCAACTCATTCCTATGAAAGCTTTCAAATAATTTCAGTACAATCGCAATCAATGTAAACTTTCAATCACTCCAATGTACACACTACCAATCAATTCAACGTATGCATTCAATCATTCCAAGTAGACTGTATGTGCAGGTACCTTCAGCCTTCTCCTTGAGAACCTGGTGCTGGTCCAGCAGAGAGACATTGGAGCGTGGTCCCAGCCCATCATCCTCATCTCTCTGCTCTCCACCACTATCCTTTTGCTCGTCCTCAACAACCTTTCCCCGCAGACGAAGCATCTTCAGTTGCTGGGGAGTGGGTTGTATTGGTTACATACACATCATAGCAGACACTGTTGCAAGTCAATCTGAATGAACATTTGACAGCCGCATGGTTGTGTGAGTGCCTGAGAATGGAAGGGTCATGGTTAATGGTGTTTATTTATGACCACCGTTCAGAGGGTGAACAAGAAAAGTTGAGAGTGAGAGTGTGTGTGCGTTACCGTTTGCTTTTTCCTGATTTTAACAGGTACGTATGGAACATAGTCATCTTCTTCGGATGGATGATCTGACCCGGACCTATCCTCCTCCGCATAGTATCTCTGGAAATATATATTTGTTAGGAACAGATACGTCGAGCAGACTTAGAGGATCATCTTTAGAGGATCATAAGTTATCTGCGCGCAGGATCCTTTAAAATAAATAACACCAACGAGTTCTGTTAAAGTTATGTCAAAACCGGTTTGTTAAAAACATAAAAATGTATTTTCTTCATGCTGTTACACAAGGTACAACATCAATAATATTCTGGGGGGAAAGCATAATAGTTTGGGGGGAAGCATTCTCTAACCCACAATCAGCGGCAGCTATAGCTATCCAGTAACATTTAGTAAGCTAATGTATTGTGAAGTGTTTGTACAAAAAAGCAATTAGTAATTTAGTTAACTTCATTATAAGTTAGCAAATTACTCCAGCTACCACCAACGTTTAACGGAAGCCATGCTAGCTAGCTAGCAATGCTATCCAACTAGCTACGTTTCCACAAACACTGAATAGGTCTTACCTTTTTTTGACGACTTTCTGATTCCATTTTATTGTGTTGTGTTTTTAGTTGCTACTATAGCTTTTCAAACGTAGTTTTTTTCTGATATGTTTCTCCAGAAAACATAAATACCCCCACGTTGGTTCAATGAATCAATACGAAAGACGCAGTTGGTTTGTTTCTGTATGGCAAGCAGAAGGAACAGCACCGAGCGAAAGTCAAACGCGTTTTTTCCGAAAAGCTAAATGGGGTATGCCGACAAGCGTCTACTAAACTGGTAGTCTGAAATGGGACAGGATATCCGTCAGATTTTGCCCGATAGAAATGTCTCTAAGAAACATTAACAATTTACAAAGTATGATATTTGATTTGAAGATACAAACATTATTGTATATGAAAGTAAAATTGTACACTGAAAACCGACCTCGACTAAATATGATTGGTTGACATACTATTGTAGTTTAAACCTAAATTACAATAACAGACCCAAGTCTCATATTTGAGGGAACAGATTTCATGAATGAAATTTTCAAAAGCAAACACCAGACTTCATTTTGTCAAAACTGTAATATTTTAATCTTTCTGAATGAAAGATTTTCACAGTATCAAAAGTGAATAATACAAAACAAAAAAACAAAAGAAGCCAATATATGCTTGGCCCCTTATTGGTATAGTATAAATCTACATTCCAAACATTTACCATAAGGTCCTCTAGTTGAACGTAACCTGGATAGCATCAGAGATTTCGAGTATGAAAACAAAAAACAGATTTTTAAAGAAAAACCAAAGGATAATAAACAAAGATCTCACTGAAACCTTTTAAACAGACGTTGTGTGTTGACTAAGAATCATGGAAGCACCACTTCCTTCATAAAACTTTTCAGATCAGAAAGGGAAGTCATTTCTTAAGGTTCTTTTTTAGTATAACCTCTGAGGGTCAAAGTTGAAAGATATTGTCAATGTTGTACCATGACTAAAAACCTCGGTTGTGGGCCTTCAACAAAATATGTTAAAAAGATCATAAAATCACTACCAAATGTCTTGTACATGGACGAGAAACTGACATGGTTTCAGGTGAGGACTGCAAAAGTATGAGGCCAAAGAGGGGGGGTTGTGCTGTATACAAGAGCCCCTAACCAGAGGGAGAAATGTGTCTGACTGGAGATCACAGAAACTGTTTTCTGTACGGAAGTCCACAATTAGAGAATGTTAACAATTTTACCAAAACGGCCACATCCATTAAACAGGCATATTTATATCTATTTCTTTTAACTAACCTTATCTTCGCACTCAGGATTTTGTCTTGAAAAAGGATTATATAGTTGACAGGCATGGGGAGAGCTACATGGTGCATTTCACCGCTCAAAGTTGTGGATAATTCACAGATCTTACGGCTGCCTAGGTTACGCATCATCTAAACAAATAATGTCGGGATGATTCAATATTTGATTCCCACAACCAAAGGTTGATGAATGGAACATATAAGTAAAGAAACAACCATCACCTCTGCTTGAACAGCAATTCATGTGGTCCATGCAACTGGATCGGTCATAGCAATTGGGCCTAAAGAGGTAAAACAGCTATTCACATTGAATAAAAAAGACAAATGTGACTGACCAACACCTAATATGGAGCTTGCCCCGATATCAGAAAAACACTGAGGCTGCTGAACATACGGATCACTTTAAAGATCATGCAGGGAGCGGTCAATCAATTTGGTTTTATTTTATTTAACACATCTTGTCAAGATGCGAATTGAAGTGTTAAACACAATCATTGGATAAATATATATAAAAAAAAATATAAAAAAAAATGTATGATTATATTAGTGCCAAACTGAAGATCTTCAAAGAAAACCCTATACCTTATATAGGGCAGTGCTTTTGACCAGAGCCTTAAATGCAGACTTGAAGCTGCCACAAAGAAATGATGACCTAACTAACAGTGTTGGTTCAGCCTGTGATGTCATATTCAGGGGGGATAGCATTCAGCTTGTGATGTCATACTCAGGAGGGACAGCAATCAGCCTGTGATGTCATATTTAGGGGCGTAGCATTGGTCTTGTGATGTCATTCAGGGGGGATAGCATTCAGCATGTGATGTAATATTCAGATGGGGGGCAGCATTCAGCTTGTGGTGTCATATTCAGGGGAAAGGGGTGTGTGTGTGTGTGTGGGGGGGGGGGTTGCAGCATTTAGCCCAGCCGGTGGCTGTGGTGTCATATTCAGGGGGCAGCATTCAGCCTGTGATGTCAAATTCGGGGAGAAGAATTTAGTCTGTGACATCATATTTGGAGGGTGGCACAATCAAAGCAGTATGGTGGAGATCATGACTGATGACAAACCTACACATGCGGGTTGAATCTATGACAGGGTATTGTGTTTTAACAGATTTAAAATGTCCTCCATTTCATTACACCTACCCTGAATTCAAAATGTCTTAGAAATCACTGTAAATTGAGACAATTAATCTACAACAGTGCCTACAACCAGAGATTCTGATTCACAAAGGGTTGTGTGTTGGGGTAGAAGGGAGAGAACCTCCTTAATATTATTGACCATTAGAAAAGCTGTACCTTTGGGAAACAGAACCAACTGATAAGAATCCAATACGTTTTTAACAAGTTTAAAATCTGCCACAGTTGCAATAAAAACACTTTATTGTATAAGGTAACTGTTTACATACTACATAGTGAAGAAGCACACAGAGGATCAGATCTCTGCTGTAGATCGGATCTGACAGACAGATGGACATTGGTTGGAACCTCTCTTCTCTCTCATTGTGAAAGACAGAAAAGACTTGAAGAGTCAGCCTTGTGAACGATCCCTGGCTGCTGGGAGCCAAAAGCAGCAGTCCTGACAAAGGAAAAAAGGTTGATGAACTAGGGTCCCTTGGCTTGGTAATGAGGAAGAGGAGTAGACGGCCTCAGGCCATTCTGGGATCTATGGACATAGTTATGTTGGGGGAGGGGCTGTTTACTGTCAGTTACTGGGCCGCATTCGAAGAAACCTTTTTTAAGGTGAAGTTGGACCAGTTTACCGCAACCTTCTGGCGGGTCTGTTTAGCAGAGTCAAGGCAAAACCTACAGAAAGAGGAGAGAAGTTGCAGAAAGAAAAGATAAGAAACATCAGGGTATTTCAAGACAAGGACTAGTCCTGGAATAAGAACAATTTTTAAGCCTAGTCCTCGAGAGTATTTTTTATTTAAATTGGAGCTCAATGGAGATTCTCATTTAGATATGTCTGCGGAACCAGACCTTAATGAAGAGTCTCCATGAGGCCCTAAATGTTCTATACTGTCCCAGCCGGATCTTTACCTTTTGAAATATTCCACCTCACGATCAATCTCATCCATTTCTTTCGGGTCTACGTCTTTAGGGAGGAACACATCATCTGAGCAATCAAGAAATATCAGGTTAGAAATATTTGGTTAAAAATAACCTTGACATTGTCTTTAACACTCCCATATATAAAAAAAATATGCAAAACGACTGCAAGTCAAAACAAATCTTTCATAATACTTTCAACTTAAGTCTTTGGCCCGCCATGTTGTCTAAAGGGATTATTGTTCAAAAAAACACTTTATTGTATAAGGTAACTGTTTACATACTACATAAAGGGATTATTGTTCACAGTTAATTCGTCCCATTCAACTACACATCGTCTGACAGCTATAGTCACACGGCTGTACCCCCTCTAAAAACACATAGCAGCGACAGCCTGACGTACCCCCTTTGACAACACGCACAGCAGACGTACCGATGTTGCCACTGGGTTTTTCTCCCTTGTTCCTGTTCTTCTTATTCCTCCCCTTGGGCTGCTGCTGGGTTTGGTTGTGATTGGATGAATGCCCTTTTGCCTCGGGCTCCTCCCCCGTCCTCCCTCTCGGGACACTACTCATGGAACCGTTGGTGGCCGGTTGCCGGGCAAGCCGGGCTTCCTCTGCCCTCCTCTGCCCGGTTCTCTGGCTGTCTGTTACGTGAGTTGGAGGTCTGGAAGCTGATCCGGACTTAGAACCGTTAGAACCCACTGTGTCAGAACCGGTGGAACCAGTTCTCTGAGACTCAGCTGCTGCTTTGGAACCAGATTTGTTCTGGTTCTGCTCCGGGGGCAGTTGGTCCTGCCGTTGCTGCTGTTTCTTGCCCTTCTTCTGCTTGCCAGATCCAGCATTAGCCCCGGCTCCAGGAGTAGGCCCAGTAGTGTTCTTCGACTCAGCCGGGGCCTCCTCTTTAAACTTGGCTACCGTAGCTGAGGTGGCCAGATTTGGGGCCAAAGCAGGGGCCTTGTGGTTGCTCTCAGGCCCAGCAGCAGGGCACCTCTCTGGGGAGCGCACCCGGATCAGTTTAGAGAGGCTGGGGGTGGAGTGGAGCCTCTGGACATCCTTTGACCCAGTACAAGCCCCATTCGGCCCTAGTCCTAATACCTCTGGTACAATGGCGCTAGGAGGGGCAGAGGAGGGGACGATGGGTCCTTCAATAGGAGAGTTGTCCCGGGGATGGGCCTCTTCCCAGCCATTAACGAGGTCCAGATGGCTCTTGAAGGTCCCCAGGGAGAGGGGTGCCAAGTCCAGGTCAATCTGCTGCAGGTCTGAGCAGGAAGAGCCATTTAGATGGGAGAGAAGATGGTTCCCCTCCAGAGTAGCAGCCTTTTTAGGGAAGTCGTTGACATCTAGGTTGAGGTCATACATGGAGAATGAAGCCCGGATGGAGTCCTGGAAGGTAAAAAGTGAGAGCACCATAAATTGTCACTCTATTCCTTACATACTTCTTTTGAGCAGGATATTTCTGTGGGCAATACATTGAGATTATGGTACCATTTGGGACTCGGCCATTGAAATAAGACCTGTTTCCGAGAACAGGTAAACTTAAATTATGTCCAAGAAACCATCAAGCAAAATGTCTCCTACATGCCAACCAGTCAAGTGACTGCATGTAATCAATAGAAGAAAAACAACCACTATCACAAAAAAATACTCCTCAACAATTGTCAGCATCTGGTGGCCATAATCAATGACCTAATAACAGCTAAACCTCCAATGCGTAGACAACCAATCCTGGTCCACCGCCACCCTCTCTCTCTCTAACTTTTCAATCAAACAAAACAAAGGCAATGGACTCATAACGAACATAATGAAAAAAAAGTAACCGTTACCTTGATGGTGTTTTTGATCTCCTCCAGGCGGGAGGTGAGGAACGAATTGACCCTCTCCAGTTCCAGCTGAGGCCACTCCAGAAGTCGACTAGCCTCTGGGCCTCCGTCAACGTCCCCCTCATCCGGACAATCCAGGCCGGTGAGGTCTGGGTCGTCATTTGGCTCTGGAGGGGTGGAGGGAGGGTCACTTCCTGCTCCTTCACTATAACCACCCCCCTGATGGGCCTGCTTCTCCTGAG
>JACXGK010014984.1:0-10830 GCA_016801125.1 Novumbra hubbsi | reverse complement strand
TCTTTTCTATGGGGTACCAACTAATGTTTCCAGGCCATTTTAGAATACTTTTGTAGGATGAGCAATAATTCATGTTTTTTCACAGCTCCCTTGCTTTATTCCATGACATACCAAAGTCATGCAAGTATACATGAGTAGCAGTACAACAGTAGCTTTAAATTGAATTGCATCTCATCAGGAACGAAGCATTGCTTCAAAGAGCTGTAAGGCTACCAACAAATTTGACCATGTCAATACACACAGATCCACCACAGATTGTTTCCGTGTGATTATTCATTGCAGTGATTTTTGATGAGCTTTCTTTTTTCTGCATGTATATTTACGGTGCCTCCATTGCGTATCTCAGGTTTTAACGTGGAGACAGTTGAGTACAAGAACATCTGCTTTACGGTTTGGGATGTTGGTGGTCAGGACAAGATCAGACCCCTCTGGAGACACTACTTCCAGAACACTCAAGTAAGCTCCCACACCTGAAGCAGTCCCTCAGGGCATCCTGTAGTGATCCCCGCCCACTGACAGACTGTTTCTCCCCACTGAATGACTGCTCCTCCCCCAGGGTTTGATCTTCGTAGTAGACAGCAACGATCGTGAGAGAGTGGCCGAGTCGGCAGAAGAATTGTCCAAAATGGTAAATGTTTTTGCTATGTGTATGTTAATAGGGTGGGCAATGCCAGTGTTTTTGCTATGTGTATGTTAATAGGGTGGGCAATGCCAGTGTTTTTGCTATGTGTATGTTAATAGGGTGGGCAATGCCAGTGTTTTTGCTATGTGTATGTTAATAGGGTGGGCAATGCCAGTGTTTTTGCTATGTGTATGTTAATAGGGTGGGCAATGCCAGTGACCTAATGAAACCACAAATGTTAGGTCTTGGTTAAACTTGATTGGGTATTTGAGGCCTTTCGGCTTGAACACAAAAAAATCTAGTTCAATAGATCTAGTTACATATTTTTTTTGTCCTAGACAAGACTTAATCTGTATCTGGGAAACCGGCCCTTAAGTGTCTTAGCCTGATCTGTTTGAAATAATCTTTTTTTATCACAATTGTTTTGTAAATCCAGGATGAATTGAAGATATGATTTAACATGTTAAATAACAGAAGTATTTGTTTATGTTGAAATGCTGATCGCTACTACTTTTGGAGAGAGGGACAGTAGACATGTTGTTGGGGCCGGCCAGTGAGTGTAACCTTAACACCTGGTCGTATCTATAGTGAACTTTCCAGAAGTATGTATCTGTCGTATGGTTGTATATTTGGCATGTGGTGTAAAAATTCATATTAGCATTTAAGTTTGCCATAATTTGTTTATGCTTCATTTTTTTCAGCTACAGGAGGATGAGTTGAGAGAAGCGGTGTTGCTGGTGTTTGCTAACAAGCAGGACCTTCCTAACGCAATGTCTGTTAGTGACCTCACCGATAAACTGGGACTGCAGAGCCTCCGCAGCAGATTGGTGAGTTTTGCTGTCAGTTACTGTTTTTAACAAGGTTGAATAAATGCACACACACACAGACAGGCTCACTCCAGTTCCTAGTTGATGACTTTCCATCTTCTTTCAGTGGCATGTGCAGGCAACCTGTGCAACCCAGGGCACAGGCCTGTATGAAGGACTGGACTGGCTTTCCAACGAGCTGTCTAAGCAATAACAACAGACATGACCAGAGAGGAAGAGAGAACACTTTGGAGAAATGGACAACTGACATCTTTAGTACAGACAAGTCTTGAAGAGCCTTTGCTCCTTCACTGGACAGAACTTGTGGACAATGTGATCAATACCTGTTTTTTTTTTTTTTGTGCGTTTTGTTTTCCATCCTTTCAGACACATGTCTTATCTTTTCTCCCACCTTCATGTCTTGCAGCAGATTAACTGAGGCGTTCAGTTGCATGTGTAGCAAATGGCTGCTTTAAAATATCTTAGGACATGCCCATCTTTCCTGAGCACTGTTTTGGCGGGTTGAAATTGCCTCCCCACTGTTTTTGGTTGAAATGTTTTTGACCATGGTTAGGATTGGGTATTGTAATATAATCCAAGATGAATGGTTTAGGGCAATTTCTACCTCAGACTGGACAGCTACACTACACTTCCTGGAAACCCCTGACATGTCCCTGCCGCTTTACACCCTGCCCCTTTGACCTCATCTTGGGGAAGGTGAAACACTTGTTGAATGAGATGAAGAATAAGAAACTTTAAATCTAGATGTTAGAGTAAGTCTTTCTGTTCTGGAAACTCCCTGTGTTAGGAACAACTGGACATCCTTGTCTGTACTTATCTAAGTTTTGTTGGATAGATTTCTTCTGAGACCTCCACGTGACTTTTTTTTTTATATAAATGTGCCACAATTATGCAATAACTCTGAAGGTAGTAGGTAGAAATTGCCTTTAAACATCAAAACATTTGCTGAATACTTTTCATTTCCCTAATGGTTCAGGTTTTGATAACCTGGTCCAGAATTAGTGCTTGGGTACAACTTCTGCCTGAAGCAAACTGAAATGACGGGGGCTTAGTCTAGTCATAGGTTCTTTAACCAGTCCAGTTGAATGGCCTTGGCTTAAAACAATGTAGTGGGAACCTGACGGAAAAAGCAGTGTGAGGAATGTTCTTTTTTTTTTCCCCAAAGTATTTGATTAATATCAGTGCTTGAGGCTGCATGCGTGCTTCTGATATTTGATTGCTTATGTTGCACTTCTGATCTTTTCTCCCTCCCTCCCCCCCCCCCCCCCCCCCCCCCCCCCCCCCCCCCCTGTCCCATCTCCCAGAGCTGAGCATACATTCCAGCTGAACCATTATTTTGGAAACTGCACAGAGCTGCCACACAGTTTTGAATTATACTGCTATGTAATTGTTTTTAAACAATAAATCCACTTGTTCAATTTTCTTTTTAATGATTATTTTACGTGTATATTCATACGTTTTTAAGGCTTCTTATTTGGTAGCTGAAGGTCTCTTTGGAGATGGTGAATTACCACTTGTTATATTCTCAAGCCAACACTAGGAGATCATCAAGGCTGACCGCACCCACTGCCCAGTTTCTATTACCCTGACGGAGTGGCAGGAATGTTGTAAGACACACCTGATACAGATATCTGCTTGTTGTCCTGGAGCTCATCAACCAGCAGATAAATGCAAGCGGAGTCTTCTAAATTCAGAGTGTGGAAGAAATGTGACTGTTTGGACTGTTTATTTATGGTTTCACATAAAATCCAGGCTTTATCACACTCCAATCCATTGAGTTGTAAGGGAAATTGTTAGGGATGGGAAAGGCAGAGCTGTTCTCTGATTTTACCATCCATTTGGTAATTATCGTTGGGATGGTTGGATGTGATCTTAGTCTGATTCTGTTCCATTGCAACTACTAATAACCCAAATGATGTGGAAAAGATACTGTAGAGTAAGTGGGGACTGACTGCAGTGGGTTTGTGAATGGTTACCAAGTGAGCGTGGTCTGTGCGTGTTTGTTTATAATTAGTTTGTCCGCATTCTGCTCTGTTACAAAAGAGCGGGTTACAGACATAGATGTCCTGTGTATAGAAACTATAGAAGGCTCAATGCTGAACCAGGAGGATGTCGCAGGATGCTCTACATAGACTGAGGAGTTCCCACTCTGGTTACTGTATATTATAAGGTATATTACACCCACAACATGTCTGTTAGTGCTAAATATGTATAGAGTTGAAATCAGACTAAACATTAAACTGGTTGTGATTAAGCGTTGTCCTACATTGAGAGGAAAATTCTGCAACCAAGGGCCAGTCACTGGGACTCTTGGGTGTGATGAGACTGGATTATGCTCATCCAAACCTTACCTAAATACCTAATATCTATGTCATCTAGAATACTGTATGATTTAAGGACGTTCTGCCTCAGAGGTGTTGGTTCCCCACGTAGAAACCAAGCCACGCCCTACACCCAACTAAGAAAACGAAAGTTGGCAAAGAAACTAAAACCTAAATAGGGACTTTGATGGAAACAAAACACACACACATAACCAGTACTAGGAAGTGTACAGCAATAATGGGAGGAGAGTTTGAGGGTATAAGAGGAACACGGAACCTTTCAGCTTTTCTATCCTGCGGATGCATCTGCTGAAGGATTCTATGGTAAGATCGATCTATATAATGATTAATGCGTACTGTGAACCTATTAGTTCTGTTATTTGTTCATTTAAAGTTGCGTAAAGTCACGGAACGGTCGGGGGAAATAGAAAAAAAACGAATGTGACGTATTATCCGACGTGTTTAGTGTTTGGTCAGGAGACGAGCTCCAATTAAGTTATGTAGTTTGTTATTTACTGTCACATAACAATGTTTTTGTTTGTTTGTTTCAGGACTTGTGCACCTTTTACAGGTCCAATTTGGTCTGCTTGCTATGAATCATGTAATTATCTTTATGTATTACAAAATAGTATAATAAAATGTTGAAATGAGCAAAGTAGAATGCAATGCATCAGTTTTAAAAAATGTAATTGTGTCGCTGAAAACAAACCTCTTCCCTTTTAATCCTGTACATCAGGCATGTTTTTTAACCTTTTTGAGAAATGTAAGTGTGTGTTGTGACATGACTTGCATGAAACATGCATGTCAAGACTTATTTTGCAGTTTATAAGACAATATAAACGTGTTACTGTGGTAACACAACCTCTCTGCCCACAGTGAAAAGAGAAGTAGAAATCCTGGGCTGGACTAAGGGCGGGGTCACGCCGCCCCCTGGATGATCCCATCATGAGGACGTGACACACTGGGCTGTGCCTCCACTAGGGCGTAACACTGTTGGTCCTGTTTCCATGCTGAGTCAGCAGGGGGCGACGTGTGCAGAGCCAGGGCTGCAGAAATGCAGTGTCCTCGAAAAAACGAACTAAACTACAGACTACAGAAGCAAACTACAAAAAAGCCAAACTCCTCCACTTCCCCTTTCCCTTTGGCTTCTGGTGGTCTGCATGCTTGGTTACGTGGGCTCGAGGGAGTGGCCTGCATACAATTCAAACTATTCCATAAAGAAGGCTGTACGCATCATTTCCTGAAAAAAAAAACTGTAACAATAAAAACTGTAAAAAACATGGAACTTTAACATTTTGTCAGTTTCCGTTTGTTTGTGTGATTACGGCTTACAGGCCAACCAGGTATTCAAATTGGTAATTTTCTATTTAACTTGGTTAGAAAGAATGGCACCTATTGGCTGTTATATACAGCACTGTTACAAGCAGTCTCCGTTAAACCCTCATGTCTTCCTTTGGTAGGTTCTCTCAGGGTTTTATTAGCAACACATGATTGTGGAAGACACTCTGAGCAAGTGTATGGAGGTTTTTGTTGTCTACAATATGGCATGACTCAAGTGTTTTTATCAAATTATGTGCCTTTCAAGTTGGTTACTTTTATTTTGAAGGTTAAACACTATTTCCACAATTGACTGATCCTTGTAGTGGCTAACTTCCTGTTGATGGATTGTCCCTGCTCATTTAAAAAAAAAAAATGATATCCTACATTTTAAAAAGGGTATAACCTAAAATGCCATAAAAGTTCCTTATTATGTAATTGGTGTTTTATTAACTAAGCCTTCCACATTTGGGGAAAGCATTGACCGTTTTTAATGCCTTTCTTTTTTCTTTTCTACACAAAATACCCATAATGACAAAGCAAAAACAAGTTTTGGCAATGTATTGAAAATAAAGAAACTGGGATGAGTCTGCGGTACACCATAGTATTTCATTCCAACAACGTATGCTATACGTTTTAGTTCAGTGGTGTGTATGGGACCATTATCAACATAGAGTATTGGAACATCATGAAAGTTCCTGCACCAGTCCCTGTAAAATAACCAACATGTCCTTGGCTGTTGCATGGTTACGCAGGGCAATCATCAGACACAGCCTGTGATTACAATTGTTTACTTTGATTGAATTCTGCTCTCAATGGTTCATGATTTTGGTTGCCATTGACGTTACGTTTTTTTGTCCTCAACAAACTACGCAATGTATAGTAAAGATTTTGATATTTAATATATTGCCTTCATCAAGACTTTATGTGTGATTTAAGTGTTACCTTAATATTTTGGAGCAATGTTTAATCCTGCATTGAGTATTGTGTAGAATTGCAACGTTACCAGCACAGAAGAACAAACTTGTAAAATGTATATATGGAAAACAGTGTAGGGGGAGAAATGCCCCAGTACTAGCTTCAGAGATGTTGTCAATAACCTGTTTGCATTAATACAGACATCAATGCTGTGTAATATTAACAGGGTTTCATATTTATTCATATTAAGGTGACATTTTCGTTATAATCTTTCAGCATCACTGCAGTTGCCACTCAGATACGGATCAAAAGAATGATCATAACACAAAGCTTCAAAGTTATTGATTTTCTGCGGTTTACGGCGAACTGTTATTTCAAAGACAACATTCGAGAACCGGAAGTCTTAATGTTGCTGAGGGGAGATTAATGCTGCTTTTGTGACGCTAATAACACTTTAGTTATCTGCTGTTTGAAAAAAAACAAACAGCGGTCGGAAATGGAGTCTTTTATTAAGTTCACAAATCAAAGTCAAGGGAGAGATCGTATTTTTAGGTATGTCTTTGGTCTTGACCAAGTGAGATAGCCTGGTGAATTGGCTTCATTTCAGTTAGTTGTTTGTAGCTAGTAAGATAGTTAGCGAATCTCATTAACTAGCTAATAACGTTAGCTTGCGAAGTAAGGTGAATGCCAACTATGCAGTTAGAATGATACAAGTTCAGTATTACATAGCTAACTCTAGGTAACTCGCTATAATCCCCGCGTTTACACTTTCTTTAACTCTGTTTCTTTCCTAAAATAGCTTGTTGGCAAAAAAATGTCCATGTCCTTTTCACTGGAAGTCCTGCTGAGCGTATATAATGTAATTGTCCCTATGTCTGATGTTTGTATTTCAGGACAACCCAATATGCATGTGCCTTGTTTAAGTATTTGCTTCGCAACAATTCTGCTAGGAAAGAGCTTGTTGTCAAACTTCAGAGTCTGGAGTCCAACATGAGTTCTGGAAGGAAATGTGAGTTTTTACAAACTTCACTAATTAAAATTCTCCCTGATACCTTTTGTGGTTTTTGGGCTCCACGAATTATCATTACTCTTTCTAAATTGCAGAATGAATCATTATTATGGAAACGTAAGTTTATTAATTTAATTCCAAAAAACAAACTGTTAAGAGCAATTGCACTCAATACTTATTATTTGGTTGTCAAAAATAACTGTAGTAAATCAGCTGTAACCACCTGAAGGCTTCCTGCACTTTTTCAGCCATTGCGTTATTGCTGATTTCAGTTCTCGTTTTGTGGGATTACGATGGACCCGACGCTGGCAACTTTGTTTGTTTTTAATGAAAACATTTTGTTGTTTTTGTTTCTGTTTAAGGTACTTAAGGACAAATCGAAGCACCTGTAAAGCCAACTTCCTTTCTCCACTGTTAGATAATGAAATCCAAATCCAGTAACCCAAGTGAAGAGAGACATGTGTTGTCCTTTATTTATGGTTGCATCTAGATGGTACAAGCTTCTCTCTTTGGTATTATTGGAAGTATGTATTCTATATAGGAGCAGGCATGGCCAACAGTTCAGCTTGCAAAGATATGAGGCTGCTATTATTCTTTGCGTGATGGTATAGCTCTGCATTGTGTTCATATACATGTATGTACTCAATGCAAATGTGTAAATGTTCCTGATTCTCCGTTGGCCCATATGGAGTGCAGATTAAGTAATACTTCAGTTATCCAAGTATTGGAAAACGTGAGGATATTCTTTTCTGAAGTATTTAGAAATATTGCAGTATTTCTTATTCATATAAAACATTTTAAACTTTGCCAGAAGAGGCAAAATATGGAAACAATTAGCGAAAGTCAACTGACAAAGAAAGCTTCCTGCCAGTCAGCGGGCATGATCTGATGTTTGTTTTTTACTATACAATTATTTTAACGGTACAAATAAAAACAGGAAAACCATATAAAACAGAATATGATACAATGTGAGATGGAGGTGTTATGAAATGAATAAAATAGAATGAATTAAATAGTCGAGATGCAAGTTGACGAACAATGAAATCAGAATCCCATAATGGTTTAGTCATTGTCCTTCAGTTCTCTTTAGGGGTCATGCAGGAGAAATGGAGACAGTGAAATAAATGTGATTTAATCTTTTTTTTTTTGTTTGTGTGTTAAACATGTTAATGGTAAAACCATTGAATTTGCATATTTAGTATTTACACAAGAATGCATTTGAAAATTAACAGTACAATGTTGGTATGACTTCATGTTTTTTTTTAATGAATGAATGAATGAAGGAAGGAATGGAATTGTGGAAAATATAGCTGTCATTTATAATATCAGTAGGATTGTACCGAAGAACACTAAAGACAACATTATTGATAGTTTTTAAAATAGCAATCCAAATGTTGCCTACTGGCAGACATGAAAACATGGCACTGTGAATTTACATTTACCCATCAATAGGTCACAGGATTTCGGAAGGTTTACTCCTGGAATTTCCCTGCGGTTTTTGGATTCAACTGTGTGTGTGTGTGTGTGTGAGAGGGATAACAGCATGTGCCTGGTTGTGTCCTTGTGTTCCAGTGTTTCGTCTGGGGAACACTGTGAGTTCCCTGGATGCTGCCAAGCGGACCCTGAAGCTCTCCGACCCGGTCCTGCGCCTCTGCCTGTCTGTGGCCAACCTCAACCGAGCGCTTTACTTTGTGTGTGACAATTTACTCTGGGCCAGTAATGTTGGTCTTGTCCACGGAATCGACAAAGAGCATTGGAGCTTGAATGCCTCTCGTTGCTACTTCCTGTTCCTGGTCATGAGTCTGACCAGAGACGTGTACGTAATCACCCAGGTTATGGTTCAAAGAACCAGAGAGAGGGAGTTTCAACAGAAAATGGATCAGCATCTCGATGACAGTCCTGATGTGGCTACCGTTATCATTCCTCAACTAGATGCCTTTCTATTCCTGCTCATAGAGAGCCTCAAAAGCCACCCTGCAGTTGCTATAGACACAATTAAAAACATGTGTGATCTTTTCATTCCACTGGACAGGCTTGGCATATACCGGTCAACCCCAGGGGTAGTGGGCTTGTGTGGGCTGATCTCCTCTCTCTTGGGGATAGTGTCAGTCTGGCACCCCGGTTTGAAAATAAAACCATGACCAAGAGTTAAACGGGAAAGAAAGGAGCTACAGTCCTAATGTTTAATTGGGATCTTGAGGAAGAGACTTTACCTTCCCCTTTAATCAGGGACTGATCATTAACTGAAGCCCCAGATGGGTACAATTAATCCTTAGGTAGAAGTGGAAACCATCTTGCTTCTGACCTTGTAGGGGAAGTGTTGAATGCCCCCGGAGTTATTTTAAAATAGTGTCACAAAGTGCAATAGGTAGCAACCTACTAGTTGTTTTGCTTATTGATTGTTCACAGATCAACAACAAATCATCTTATGTTTTATTCACTAGTCCAGGACTGTAGTTAAAGGGCAAACATAAAACCACTAATTGCATTATTACCATTTGAACCAGCAACAGTGAGTTCCAACAATGGATGGACATGGAACTTTTAGAAATGCTAGTAATTCATGTATAAAGACTTTGCAGTAGTAAAATAATTGAAGATAGACATACATTTTATGCTATTGTATGCTGAAAGTTAAGGGGGTGTCGTAATGTTTTGACAAAATTAGTTGACAGATTATTATTGTTAAATATTGACGTTCATAGAATCTGAAAGCGCTTAATGAGCAAAAAAAAACAAGCAGCAATATATCATAACATGGTCTCATTACATCTTACATCATGGTTTGCATAAAGTAGCACTGCCACACCAATCCAAGCTGTTTTGATTGGTTAGAGTGAATTTGTATTGTATTTTAATGTGGTTTTTCTATGTATTAAAACCTAAAACACTGCTTTTAGGCCGCTCAACTTTTTAGATTAATTCATCTTTCTCCTAATAGCTGCAGTTCAGCATGGATTTTCTACCTCCATTTTTAGTTTGTAATTTTTAATTCTACCTGAGGTATCAATGAAAGAGATATGGCCTATATAATATAAGTACGCATTTCTTATGCTCTTGCTACAAACATAGTTATTGATTGTGGTTTGGTAGTTTCAATGTTTGTAAATGATGAATTGTCGATATGTCTACTATCAGGTGGAAAAAGGTACAAAATGTTCATGTGAATAATGTAATCCATAACGGAAGAGCTTAATGAACACTGAATATTTATATGCATCATTTAATGTATGTAATAAAATGGGTAGAATTTTATAAAAGATATAGATCCTATCATTCACAATGCTCATGTGATGTAGTACATATTTGCAGTGGTCCCTTTTGGAAGATGAGCAACATCACACAGATCAAGGTTGTTGACCTTTGTCAATTGGGCAGTTGTAATCATCCATCTCCAATAATTAAGGAACTGATTCACCTCCTGAAAAACATTCAAGTATATTTTGCCTACACACACTGAGGAAGGTTATCTAAAAAGGTTACCCATTTTTGCAAAGCTGCTATTGGTCTCTACTTGCTAGGAGAGACCCCTTAATTGGAAATGTGATTCCTCATATGAGAGTGTTTTGGCTACAAACACCCAAAATGGCTTTGATGAAAAAGTGCCATTGTGATGCAGAAAACGAACCCCCACTGTGAAGTATGGTGGGGCTACGTGATGTTGTGGGGCTGTTATCCTTCCATAGGCCCTGGGTAGGATACATGGCATCATAGAAAACGAACCCCCACTGTGAAGTATGGTGGGGCTACGTGATGTTGTGGGGCTGTTATCCTTCCATAGGCCCTGGGTAGGATACATGGCATCATAGAAAACGA
>JACXGK010014983.1:0-10927 GCA_016801125.1 Novumbra hubbsi | reverse complement strand
ACCACAGGCAGTAGTACCTACCACTTCATGACCACAGGCAGTGTTACCTACCACTTCATGACCACAGGCTGTAGTACCCACCACTTCATGACCACAGGCAGTAGTACCTACCACTTAATGACCACAGGCAGTAGTACCTACCACTTCATGACCACAGGCAGTGTTACCTACCACTTCATGACCACAGGCAGTAGTACCTACCACTTCATGACCACAGGCAGTGTTACCTACCACTTCATGACCACAGGCAGTAGTACCTACCACTTCATGACCACAGGCAGTAGTACCTACCACTCGTCAGCAACACGAAAACTCACGTCCAAGATAGCTGTTTTGTGATATGAATATCCTTTGATTGGTTGGTCTTTGGTAATATGTTCCTCTTTAGAGGACATCTGAACATCATTGGTGCACCTCATCATTAAGAGGGGAAAAGGGTGTTTTCGCCCCCTCTGTAGAAACTTTAGCTCCTCAATTTTAGTTTGATGTGCCGATATGAATATAGTGAGAGTAGAGATGTTGGTTGAAGCCCAATCTGTTAGTCCAGGAGTGCAATTTGGGAGTGAGTGTTTGTGAGCTTTAGCACTAGTAAGAAATGACTTGAGGGTTTCCAAAAAAAATCGAATGAATACTGCTCGTCTGTGGAAAGTACGTCTGTTATATTTTTTATTTGCAAACACTGGATTTACCTTTACTGCCTCAGTCGACGTTTGCACCAGGAAATATTTTTGTTTTAGCTGTATAAAACCTAAGTGAGCAGCTACACCATCACCAAGCTTCCACAGCCGTGGCCACGAGCGATGATGTTGCATAGAGCCAGATAGCTCCTCATACACTCTACCCACTCTCCTACAAGTGTCGCTAAGATAAAGGTTCCTCAGCTCCCCCAACCTCTGACTGTGCCTGATAATCTCCGAACATAGGAGCCAGCCCAGGTACCCCAAAGGTTACCCTATAATCCTATCACAGTTTCTGTCTAAAAATGTGAAGCTAATTACAACTAGTTCAAAGTGCGGCTATTGCTTCCTGGATTCCGTAGCTAGTTCCAATTGGATTAATCGAAGTTGTGCCAAATCACGACGTGACATAGTAGTGACAGGAATGTCCATGTTTGACGCAGGCCTGCTGGCATATATTTTTACGACAGCTGTTCATAGCTGCATATCTGCAGAAAGAGGAATAGTGAATAATACATTTCACTTTGTGCATCTAGGTTGAATGCGCAAAAGGCAGCTGTTGAGCAACGTCATGCCATGTCGGATGCTTATGTCCTGGCTATGCTGTAAGGGAAAATGATGCGAGCTTTCCAGATTTCTCTTTGAATGTACTTGGTGTGAGGAATGCACTGGGAGTCGCATATACTGGTCTATAACGGGCCTTTTGATTTGTCATTACTCTGTGTTGTGGTTATTGGGATCTTTTGATCTTGCGTTTGTTTAGCTATCCTGAATATACAAGTTTGTGGCATTTATCTGGTATTTTGTATCAATTCTAATGTTTGGCATTGTTCTGTCCAGTTCTCGATCTTCAATATCAACACCTATTTTGTTTGCTTGAATACACACTACTTTTAGCATTTAGTTGTTCAGTGTCCATTGTGCATTCCAGAGAGAGTCATACATTTCACACCAACTTGTCACCTCGTTATCACTGAATGGTGCCTGCCTGACAATAAGCGGTGCTAAAAATGCATTACAATTTCAGTGCAAGAACAGAAGACAAATTAGCAGACTCGCTGATTTCATCTGCCCCCTCAGCCGATGTATCCTGCAGTGGGGTGTGGTTAGACGAACAGCCATTTACGTAAGCAGTGGTGGATAGCTAGCATGAAATGACCAGCACTCCATGAGCATCTGTTTTAGTGCCAACTGTGAGTGGGTTGCCCGTCATGCATGCTAGAACACACACCCGGGCTGAATATACCCTGTATCACTGGGTCGATTCTGGAATAACACAACAACATGACGTATGGGTAATGTTCTTTAATAACACTTCTTACCACTATTAATCTCCTGTCTGACAAGTGTAATTCCAGAGAACTGCTAAATGTAGATGTACTTGTTTGCACAGCTGGGCACTGACTGGAGTGTGTGTGTGAGGGCATGTGCGTGCTTCGTGGCAGGCATTCTAATGGGAACAGTAGCTTCACAGTGTAAAACCTTATAGTCACTGAACCATTACCTTATGCTTATGTTCTCGAAGCAACTACAGATTCCTTATTTGCCTAATTTGAGCCACTTGCACATGTCAGAAAAACACATATGCCTTAAATATACATGCATATATGTATTAATGTAGTCCTTATAAGTTATTATAAGGACTACATTAATAGATATTTCTCTGTTAGTGCTCATGCCATTTTCTTTCCGGCGAAATCCAATCGGAATCTTTAAAGTGGAAATGACAAAATTGTTTATACCTTGGAAACGGTACCTGCTAATCAGTCATCCTGCAACGGCAGAATATTCAAAGTAAGATATGCAATCTCCAGGCGCCTTATGGCAGGATGTCTTTCAGGGCAATATTCACTTGTTTACTTAGCACTGCCTCTGTACTCTTTCCGTGCTTTCTGTACTGGCCTGTCCCGCCAGTTCAACCACGAACGCGGACACAGACGGACGCGCTGTGAGGAGAGACAGATCAGGGATGAGGGAGATAGGGGGTGGATGGGGTGATGGGTGGAGGCGTCAGGGCTAAGGGAGATAGGGGGAGATTGGGTGATGGGTGCACCCTCGATGCGGAGAGACAGGCTAGTTTTCGCTTGTGTGTTTGTGTGTTTGTGTACGCGACCCCCATGCGCTGATCTCCTACCCCGTCCCGGACTGTGACCCTCACAGGAGAAATGACACCAGGCGGAGGAGACGACGGGCAAACAGAAGGATGATCTGTGCTTTGGAAGGTCTCAACTGGGATTTGCAGCCTGAAGTATGTGTAGTATGATTATGTACATTGTACATTACGTACATTGTCTGCGCGCCGTTTAAATCTATATTCAAATGTACTGATTCACTTGTGAGTCAACTGATCATGTAAAATCCAGTGGGAGATTCAGACTGGGAAACGCACCCCATTCACCCAATCCCTTGAACGCACCCCTTACAGCAGATCCAAATCACCTGAGTTCTATTTAGCTAATGTCACTCGCCTGTGCTCTCTATCTTCTCTTGACTGCCTCAATTTAAGCCTGGTCATTCACACTGGGTCCTAGTGAGGTTCTGTTTGTGCGATTGCAACTCTACTACGCCTGTTTGTCCAGTATATTTCCCTGGTCTTAGATAAGTAGTCTAGGTATCCTGACCCATGCATGCCTGACCACCTCTTTCCTTTTCCGGCGTGCTGTCTACCTTGATGCCCAGTTGCCGGCCTGTTCCTTGATATATCATTGTACCTTCCTAATAAACCTCCTACGCTCTGTGCTTGGATCCAGCCATCCTTCTCTGTGTGCATTCATTACACCAGCCGTTTGTGTGGAAACTAATCTCCCTCAAGGAGAGAGCAGGTTTAGGCCTCGGTTCATGAACCCCTCACGTTAAACAGAACATGTCGATGTCAAACCTATTTTTGTCAGTCATCCATCCAGCCTTGTAGTCTATCCGCTGGGGCTGTACTCTCACATTCGCAATGTCATTGACTCTGACTGCGTGAAGTTCAGCAGATGATTCATTCTCTCTGCTTATATATTGAACGCATCAAATGGCTTGCTCTTTTTTTATACGGTGCGCTACTCACAAGCCCTTGGCTCTTCATTCTCTGGTGTCTGGAAGGCCAGTGCATTGATTGAGTGCTCTGACAGCTGTATTCAGTAAAACCAAGTAGGAAGGGCTTTCACCACTTCACATGCAAGGGAATTAGTAAATGTTAATGTCAGGACAGTCCAGGAGTTTACACTCAGTGTGTTAAGGATCAGAAAGTGGTGATGGGAAAGCGGATGTCAGTGTGGAATCTTTAAGCGAACACTGTGAGCATGTAATCACTCAATACACATGTTCACAGGTCAAGCAAATAAATCTCCAAAACCACTGAGCCCCTGTCAAGCTTCTCTATTTAGCGGCCGTTCCATGTGGACTGTGTAACCTTAGAGAAAATGTTTTCCTGTGAATCTTGATGTGTTGCCTACAGTTGCGACGACAGAAGGAAAAATATATATATATTTACATCCAGTTAAGATTATTAGTGATTGATGACTTGGATAAGTCTCTCATTATTTAGCAGCAAGTTGTATTCTTTTATTTAGAAATTGAATCAAATTGGCAAAAAAAATCAGTTTAAAGTGCATAATTGCATTTCCCTTCAGTGGAATTAAGGGGCCTAGGCCAGACTCAGAATAACAACCCCAAAGCATAATCCCTCCTCCACCAAACTTTATAGTTGGCACAATGCAGTCAGGCAGGAAACGTTCTCTTGGCATTCGCAAAATAAACAGAGTCGTCCGTCAAACTGCTAGATAGGGAAGCATGATTCATCACTCTACAGAACACGTTTCCACTGCTTCAGTGGTGCCATCCCACACTTGGCATTATGCTTGGTGATGTAAAGCTTGCATACACCTGCTCAACCATGGAAACCCACGCCATGAAGCTCCCTGCGCACAGGTGCTGATGTAATCACTGAGGACGTTTGGAACTCTGCAGTTATTGAGTCAGCAGAGCTTTGGCAACTTTTACAAACCATGCTACTCAGCACAAACTGACTTGCACTGATGCAACAGTGGCATACTATTACAGTAAGATGCCCCATTTCAGTGAGCTCTTTAGAACGACACATTCTTTCACAAATGTTTGTTAAGGTAGACGGCATTGCTAGGTGCAAGATTTTATACACCAGTGGCAATGGGACTGAATGAAACACCTGAATTCAATTTTATATACAGGACTGAAGTAGGCTACATGAGTTTAAAGGCAATATACAATGTTTGAGGAGGAGACAATTAATACATTTGTGGTTTAAAATAAAAATAAAACTTTGGTCCGGAGGGTGACCAGATATATATATATATTTTCTCTCTTCCCCATGGCCTGCCGTGAGAGACATCTCTTCATTTACTATCATTTACTTTTATCATTTACTATCAATTTACTTTTCTATCAATTACTTTTTAGGACTGACTCACCTAAAATACTGTAGATGTTACATCACTATTCAAAATAAGGAGCTTAGATATATGAGTCAACAGACCCTGGTGCTATAAAAGTGAATGAAGTCAGGAGAAACAGTTCCATCGGTCTGAAATGTTCTGAGAGGAGACCCCTCCAACAACAGGAGGTTTTGCTGCATTGATGGGGACATCAGGAATTTGGTCAAGAAGTTATAGGATACTATTTTTCAGTGAAGCGTTGACCGAGGCCATGTGCAGGTTACCATAGTTCTTGGCAGTAGCTGTCCTTTGGGGATTGGAAAAAACGCAAAGCTGCTCTTCGAACTGATATGGCACCAATGGCCACTTCGTGTTTATGGGCAACAGATGGGCCTACTTGATGCTACATACAGGACTTATTAGAGGGCCAAAGGGTCTGTTTGAGATTCAGCCTGACACTTTACTGAGCCAAGCCGCTCAGGGCGTTGATGATGTCGCTTGACCCAGTCAGCACCTACGCCAAATGATAACACAGAGGGAATAAAATATACAAATATGTTTTATTGTTAATAAAGCATTATGTTATATGTGCTACCTGTGAATTATGTGCTATTCACAATTTTACGTTATTTATATTTACAATATATTTGCGGTCAGGTTCTTGCTTGCTGTTGCACGCTAGTCTCTTGTTCATATTGCTCATTGCATTCAGCATACTGCTCAGTATACTGCTGTTGTATGTGCTTTCCTCTGCATTAGGAGACTGTGACTCTGCTACCGGAACTCAAAGTCAAATGCACATTTTAGCTAGTGGGCCCTGGGAAACTTATTCAGAGGTTTAGAGATCTCAAACTCAACTCTGGTCCTCACCAGAACCACAAATAGTTTTTTATTGCATCCCTCTAATCAGGGAAACCAGGTGGGTGCTTATGAAGATACAGAAAACCAGCAGGATCCGAACCTCGTAGGGTAATCATTTAATAGTCCTTTAATCCACAATCACAGTATGCGTTTAACCGTTACACTTCCAACAGAACTGGCATATTAATCACTAAACAAACCTTGCATTTTCTCAGACACATTGCTAGTTACCAGAATAAATGTCAGTTTATTACTAGAGATTCACCTTCTTTTACCCGCTTTAAAACTTCAAAACAACTTCTTTGTCGCTGTCCCCACACGTCCCTCACCGGCCCCTTGCTGAATACATAAGGACATACCTATGGCCACTGTGTAAACAGTCAGTGACTGAGAAAGCATGACGATCGCACCCCTCACCACCATCTGTCAGCTCATCCTTCTAGAAGGGCTGTTGCCATAACAGGGCGGAGACAGGTCAGAGTGTCCCGGGGGCGTGTCCTACTGTCAACCAAGGGCTTTCGAGGAGGACAGGTCTCGACTGAACTCACCGATGAACGGGCTAGTCGGAGGGCTTGAGAGGCCTCAGTGCAGCGATGTAGCCCGCGTGTGTATTGACAGCATCGGCAACTCAGTGAGATGTTGTCAACTGAACCCTTGCTAATGAACTAGCTGAATGTTCTAAAATGTCCCATCTCCATGCCATTTGGCTTCATGCCATTTGGCGATACTCCGGTTGGCGATCACAAGCTTCAGCGTCATTGCTTTCTGCACGATAAGGAATTGCGTTGCATTACATTTCATTGGAGTTCTTCCCCCCGGAAGATTTGACACACACACACACACACGATTGCAACAACCGTCTCTGATTAGATCTGGTCTTGTTCCACCTGCCAGCATGGGGCCTTCCCCGCGTGTGCGTGGATCCGAGGTGCTCTTTGTGTTGTAACAGGAGTGCGGCGTCTGTAAATACTTGCTCCTACTTTCATCTTGGATATCAAACATTTGGCGGAGCCCCAGCAACTGGGTAACTCCATCAGCTATCAGTGTAGGAGGGCCACTCAGGGGCTGGGGAATAAACTCAATCAGCATGTGTCGGGAACTTACCTTCTTGTCACATCTCCACGCTCTCTTTCCACACCCTGAACTCTCCCTCTCACTGCACATTAGGGGATCTCCTTGTTCCCTGCATAAACAAACCCTCGTTCTCTCTTGGTTTTGATGCGGCGGCCTTCGTCCTTACAGCTGCCCTGTGCTGTCCCGGCGTGGTGTCCCGGCGAGGTGTCCCGGCGTGGTGTCCCGGCGTGGTGTCCCGGCGTGGTGTCCCGGCGAGGTGTCGCGGCGTGGTGTCCCGGCGAGGTGTCCCAGGCGTGGTGTCCCGGGCGTGGTGTCCCGGGCGTGGTGTCACTCAGGAGCTGGGCGAGGTGTCCCGGCGCTGTCCCGGCGTGGTGTCCCGGGCGTGGTGTCCCGGGCGTGGTGTCACTCAGGAGCTGGGCGAGGTGTCCCGGCGCTGTCCCGGCGTGGTGTCCCGGCGTGGTGTCCCGGCGAGGTGTCCTGGCGGTGATTAGTCACCCGGGCGGTCGAACAAGGCCACAGCGAGGGAGGCGGGCGCAGAGTGATTGGTTCCTCCCGGCCCGATGTGTGAAGAGAGCTTCTGGTGCCGAAGGGTTAATTGAGGGCGATTAAGGTGATTAATAGGTTTGCTGGAACTGAAGGCCCCAAGACACCGCGGCTTGTGTTACAGCCCAAATATTCGGGGGGGGAGGGGTGGGTTGGGGGCGTTGGCCAAGTGCAGACGGAGGGGTGCAAAGGAGTCACGGAAGCACGGGGGGGGGGGGGGGGGGGGGGGGGGGGGGGGGGGGGGGGGGGGGGGGGGGGGGGGGGGGGGGGGGGGGGGGGGGGGGGGGGGGGGGGGGGGGGGGGGGGGGGGGGGGGGGGGGGGGGGGCTGAGTGGTACTGACAAATGCAATCAGGTGGTCTATGAGTGTGGTGTGCGTGTCTCAAAGGTCGGGGGACAACACATTGGGCGTGTCTTTCCCAGGCGGCGGCTCCAGAGACCGCCCCAGGTGCAGAGGGCTGGGTGACAGGCTGCGGGCGGGAAGACAGCTCTGGTGGGGAGACGGAGCTCTGTGCACCGGGGGGGGGAAAGGGAAATATTGACACGAAGCGAGCCGGTTATAAAGAGCTCCTGTTTCTCCTCCGCTCTCAGGGCTGTCTAAGGGAGACGGCTCGGTTTAGGTTGCGATGACTTCAGTAACTCGTTGACAAGAGCGCCTGTGTGCATCTGAAAGTGTTATAGAGTGTGTGTGTGTGTGTGTGTGTGATTCAGGCCTTACAACACATGTAGGGGCATGTGGAGCTTGAGGTTTAGGTTTACAGGTAAACTGTTCAATTGTATATAGTGCTGACATTACTTTTAGTCTTAGGCATTTATCATTTTCCGGCTTAGGCGTTAGGGTTAGGATACATTTATGCGTAAAAGTTAAATTGTGGTAGACAACATTGAGGTTATGGTTAGGGATAGGGAACGTGGATAACTAGTCAGTGTGTTGGAGTGCAGTGCAGTGTGTGTGTGGGCCAATCTAAAGTGTCTTCCCCGCGTTACCAGTGGAAAGCCTGAAGTCATGTGTAATATTACTTACCTGAATCAAGTACTGCCTCTCCACAGGCTTCATGTTGAACAAGAGACAGTCACTGGCGTTGCGTAACAACACCATTACCCTAAGAGCTTAAAATCCCATTATTTATGTCAGGCGAAAACGTGGAGATTTATGACGGTAATCATACACTTTAACTCTTCCTGTGTTTGGGTGTGCTGTGATGCCGTGCCCAGGTGTGTTACCTTTCTACACAGCTAACCATGGCTTAAGTGTAAACGCTTATAGGAAGCCTTCATTTTCAATGCGGTCAGTCAGTTGGAGCTTAGAAAAGGAGCAGGCTGCTCTGGCCAATAGGATTGACAGAACGCTCGGCCTACATGAACACACTTATGTACCCCGAGGGGGGGGGGGGGGGGGGTAGTCTGTCAAAACAGAGCGTTAACAGTCAAACCAGAGGAAGTGTTTAGTTAAAAAAAAAAAGAAGAAAAGCTGTGCGTGACACATAATAAACGTATGTTAAAAGTGAAAGACAAGCTTGGTTCACCTCATCCGGTGAATCCAACTTCAGTCATAACAGACGACTAGAGGAGGGAGGCCTGTTAGATCCCCCGAGATGGATCCCAACACATGCTGTACGGACACCTGAGACGCACAATGGCAACCTTTCATATACCATCACTGCTATTAAGGGTAAATGACACCCCTGTATATTACCCTGCTAGGGTTTCCTCTCTCTGCCAGCGGCCTCTCTGTGGATGAAGCTGGATGGTTAGCTATGTCAGCTCTGCAAAGCACTTCAATAAGCTTTTAAGTAGCCCGATGTTATTGGAAAGTTCAACACCCTAATGCCAGGCTTTAGCTTAATGGGCAAACACGGTCTCGGGGCATGTTAGAACTGTGTTTCAAATTCACATTTTGTCACTGTACCCTAAATCTTCTTGCTACCTCGACATGTTTCTCTCTGCGGGCCCATATCTCTTGCCCCACCCTCCTAGTTATCATCTTCTGCCAGCTCTTATTCCCATGAGGTTCTGTAACCTGATGTGAAAACAAAGTTTTATGTGTCAATAAGCCTCCACTTCTGCCCCGGTTTATAGGCTTGTGGGTAATCATTCATTCTTAAGGAGGTGCCAATAAGTTTGCGTCAGGGTTTTTACCGTCAAAGGCGGATAACATTGTGGTGGATCACCTTACTGGGACTGGGAATATATTAGACGCGTTGTTGGTGTGTGTTACTCTGGGGTAGAATCAGAACCAGGCTGGGTAAGTACCCCACCAAGGGTTTACAAGGTAGGGGGACCAGGTCTATTTATGCTTGCTGCCACCATTGGCCCATAACCTTCCTGGGCAAGACGGGTTTGCCCCGTTTTTCACCCAGAATGAGGTTTGAAGCCTGGTGAGGTTACACTGAGAACCCTTCAACCCGTCAACCCTTTGTTGCGGTAATCAATTAATAACAATTTAAAAAAATAACTCTTATACACCTCTTGGCCTCTGAATCTGAAAGGTGCTGAGGCCCGCTGACAGGTGACAGAACCTACCATGTGGTTTCTAATATTGCAGAGGCGGAGCTCCAGTGGCCAAGTGGAGGTAACAGTATCGTTGCACAGCTGCAACTCTGGGCACCAGGGGCTGTTGGCTGTTCACTTGGCCAGAGAAGAGTGCCGAGGAGAAGGGAGTTCCGCACATAACCCCGGGTGGACGGACGGAAAATCCCCCTCCGTACCAAGAGAAAGAGTGGGGGAGAACTCTATACTGCGTGTTTCAAATAGGTTTCTAAAACAGTGAAATGTCTAATGCACTGTGCCTGTCTCCATTACCCAGGCTGTCTATTACTGAGTTATTGTGTTTGGGTTCCTGCAAGTGTTTTGTCGGGTGGTAAGGCCAAACCCAAATAGTGTCAGTTAGGCGCGTCTCAAAGTAGAGGCTTGTTCTCGACAACGGTCCTGCTTAATTCGTCCTGTATGAGAAGTCCTGTGACTATTTGGATGCCAGTTCTGTATCCCGTTACTCGAAATGACAATGTGCTCACAGAGTGGCTCACTTCACTGTAAAACATGACAGGATGTCGTGTCAACCGTGTGCTTCAAGTACTCTGTGTGTCTAACCGGTTCTGTTATTTTCTTAGGCAGGTGACCCCTTACAACTGGTCTTTATTACCAGGTTTATAAGGAGAAATACAACCTGGCCTCCAACCAGCCCACCCACACTGCTGGAGAGGGCTGAGGTACCAGGGCCCTACTCCTTTACACCCACACTGCTGGAGAGGGCTGAGGTACCAGGGCCCTACTCCTTTACACCCACACTGCTGGAGAGGGCTGAGGTACCAGGGCCCTACTCCTTTACACCCACACTGCTGGAGAGGGCTGAGGTACCAGGGCCCTACTCCTTTACA
>JACXGK010014982.1:0-10994 GCA_016801125.1 Novumbra hubbsi | reverse complement strand
CTCCTAGTTTCCCAGAGTGTTCATCCAGGGTTCTTAATTAAAATGCCTTCTGTCATACGAGAGGGGGAGGGGCAATCACCTCCCAGCCCCTCACCCATCCGGTGGCCCGGTACAGCCAGAAAAGGGAGATCATGCCTGTTTTTGTAAATAATTCCACAAAGCTGTAAAAAGCTTTTTGGCCCGTGCGGGTGTTTAGGTAGGATGGAACTCGGCTACTTCACGGGAAGATACATAAAATAAAAGACGAATGAGAACTCCAAACCTCCGTTGTGATAACCGTTTTGTTTACTCATTTACACCCAGCAAGGTCACGCACGAGATATAGTTGTTCACTCGGAGACTTTTATAGCTTATTTTTTCCAAATTCAGCAAATAATCACAATACCAATTACACCCATTATATAATATTGAGATAAAAATGAATCTGATTTGTACTTTAGTGTGCATGTGGGTGTGTATGTGAGTACATGTGTGCGTGATAATGTGTGCATGTGCATTGATGTGTATGTGTGGGTAATAGTGCACAGGGGTTGTGCGTGTGTGTGTGTGTGCCACAGCTGGTTTTCCTGATAGGAGTGTGCTGGTATGCTGACGCCTCTACTGGAGCATTTATGTTTGCATGAACCAACAATTTTCTCCTCCAGAAGAGCCTGCCCCGTACTCTCTATCTATTTCTCAGTTTCTGACTCCAAATTAACTTGTTTTCTCAACCGCAGAAATGATTTCATTATAATTAACAGCTGCTTGTCGGGGCCTTCTCGTGTTTTGTACGGTCAGAATAAATGAATATATTTATCCCGGAAAGGGGTAAATAGAGAGGCTTTCTGATTTCATGTTTTGTTTTCTCACTGGTCTCTTGTACAGAATCCTGCTGCTTCATTGAACCCATAGATGGGATTAGAGTAGAGAAGAAGAAAGGCGAGAGGGTGGGGAGGTGGGAAGGACTAAGTGACAGGAGAGGTGATTAGAGTGATCGATCATCTACTCATCTCCTAGAGCAGCTCAAGACGGCACAGTCACACTGGTGCTGTTTCTCCGGGGACGCTCCGGATCCCCTGGATAGTGGCTTGTTCTGGCACCTGTGATCAAGCTAACCAATCTCTAAACAGCGGCTTAACGACTGTCTGTGTGTGTGTGTGTTTGTGTGTGTACATGATTTACTGATTCTTTACGTTTTCCTCAGGTGAACGGCGATGTAAGTGTCAGCCAAACTATAACAGCGCGTGGTTGGTTGGAGAATGAACGCCTCATTTCATGTCCGTGGCAGAAATGTGATCCTGGTGGGTGGTCTTCAGGGCGGAGCCTGTCTCGACTGTCGTCATGGTACCTCCTGTTGTTAATGGGACCCCGTAGTGGGATAATACTCCCTCCCTGTCTCGCACACACATTAAAACACACACACACACACGCATGTATACACAGTCCACGGCTGGATGCTGTGAGACACTCCCAGGAAGCCTGGAGCTCTTTTTAATTGGCTGTGTGCAGGCTGTTGTGTATTGGCTGTGTGCAGGCTGTTGTATATTGGCTGTGTGCAGGCTGTTGTGTATTGGCTGTGTGCAGGCTGTTGTGTATTGGCTGTGTGCAGGCTGTTGTGTATTGGCTGTGTGCAGGCTGTTGTGTATTGGCTGTGTGCAGGCTGTTGTGTATTGGCTGTGTGCAGGCTGTTGTGTATTGGCTGTATGCAGGCTGTTGTGTATTAACAGGTGCTCTGTCAGCTACGCACTTCTGCAGCCATTTGAATTTGACTTCTCCCACATTACTCTCTTCCTGCCTGCGGGTGAGTGAATTAAAAGGCAGATGCATGGGAGAGAGGCAGATATTGCAAAGAAAAAGGGAGAGAGAGGAAAGCATAGTGTTTACTTTGGTTTTAGTTAATAGTTGGGGCGTTGCAATCGCCTGTAGCTACCAGCACGTTGGGCCTGTCCGTCAGTCTGACCTCTCCGAGCATTTATATTTTAGTCAGTTAACAAACTTGCTTATCCACAGGAACCTACATGTTCACAATAGCTCGTACTGGGAATCAAACTCACAACCTTGGCATTGCAAGACCCATGAGTTATCATCTAATTTACACATGATGTCCTTTTTTCCTTCCATAATATTTGGCCTTCTACTGGGGTATGATGGCCCTGCCTCCTGGAGGCTGGAGAAAAGTGTTGCCAAAGCAATACAACAATAAAGAATACAATAACAACCACTGCAATCATACCTCTTATAATAATAATGTAATGAGTAATAATAAAGAAAATATATCTTATCAAATTTTACAGGGTAAACATATAGACATATACATATATATACACATATACCTTTGTTATGTAAAGATAATTACACTTAAAATATATATTTTTTAATTGTTTAAAATAAATAAGCCATAATTAGGTCTTCCGTCTGTAATTTCTTTATATTGGTCACAATAAAGTAAAGAGTGCAGCTCTGTTTCTATCTCTTTCTGAGGGTAGAGTGTGCATACCCTCTCCTCTCGGGGCAGGTATGTTCTATCTCTCTCTGAGGGCAGAGTGTGCATACCCTCTCCTCTCTGGGCAGGTATGTTCTATCTCTCTCTGAGGGCAGAGTGTGCATACCCTCTCCTCTCTGGGCAGGTATGTTCTATCTCTCTCTGAGGGCAGAGTGTGCATACCCTCTCCTCTCGGGGCAGGTATGTTCTATCTCTCTCTGAGGGCAGAGTGTGCATACCCTCTCCTCTCTGGGCAGGTATGTTATATCTCTCTCTGAGGGCAGAGTGTGCATACCCTCTACTCTCTGGGCAGACAGGTCTGTGACTGTCTGTTTCTATGGCTAGGTAGTTCTCGCTTAGTCTGTCTTCCTCAATGTCTTTCTCAGTTTTTGGTCAAACACAGTGTTCACAGTGTCTCTCCATGTCTCTCTCTATCTCTCCCTCTTTCTCTCTGTCTCTCCCAGTATCTTTCTCTGTCTCTCTCTCTATCTCTCTCTCCCTGTCTCTCAGTTCAGTTCAATTTCATGGGCTTCATTGGCATGAGAAACATGTTTACATCAATACAATTTCTGTCTTGTATGCCAGAAGCTCACCTCAGCCCCCACAGCTGACCTCAATGAGAGGCAGAACACATTGTGTGCGTGTGTGTGTGTGTTTCAGCCACGGTACATGTGTCTGGTTAATAGAGGACAGAGTGTTCTGTTGTTTCTTCTATGGATCCCGGTGGAGGTATAGTCATTTACTAGTACTGGCTGCAGAACACACACATTCACACTCGTGTAAACAGGCCTGCAATAACCACATCTGCAGGAGCTCTTCCCCACAGCCGTCAAGCTCAGCTCTAATTCATACTTACTCGCTGTTAAAGTGTGTCCCTGACTGGCTGTCTTGTTGTGTGCATCAGCCAGCGACATCACCTGATTCGCCCTTGCGTTATTCTGTCTTCCCCCTGCCTTTGTTTCCCCCTCCCGCTTTTCCCCTGCTTGTGTAAAGTGTCTCCAGAGGACCTGTGAGTAATGGCGGGCAGCCGCCGTGGGCCCTGATTGGCTTATTTCCCGTGGCCTGCAGGCAAACGGATGTTGCAGATTTGCAGTTTGCCGTTTTCACTTAACTGATACAGGGACTTTCCTGCTCGTCCCTGGTTAGTATTCCGTGGATGTTCCCCACGCAGTGTTTTCACGATGACGGTGAGTCTGCCCGAAGGAGCAGTGAGAGGGCCAATGTAAATTAGCCTGTACACACCAGGGCCCTGTATTAGTTATCACCGGGGTGAGACTGTTAGTTATCACAGAGGTGAGACTATTTCCTATTGCAGTTGTGGCACTATTAGATATCACTGGGGTGAGACTATCAGTTATCATAGGGGTAAGCCTATTTGTTATCACAGAGGTGAGACTATTTCTTTTCGCAGTTGTGGTACTGTTAGGTATCACTGGGGTGAGACTATCAGTTATCATAGGGGTGAGACTAATCGTTAACCCAGTTGTTGCACTGTTAGGTATCACTGGGGTGAGACCAGTGCCGGCCCTAGCCCTTTGGCAACCATGAGAAAAATGTGATTTGTGGGCCCCCTCTCCCCTAGTGGTCCGTGCCTCACTAAGAGTCTGGGGCCCCCTGGCGGACGGGGGCCCTAAGCGGCCACTTAGGTTGCTGATGCCTAGAACCGGCCCTGGCCGAGACTTCATTAAAATAACATTTAAATAAAATGCTAATATAAATTTGAATGTACACTTGCTATGAGAAAGTGTGTTGCTGAAAATGCGTAGCAACCCACCGAAAACATGCGCAAGCAGCCCTGTACTCTATCAAACTATTATATGTTGCTCCCAGGCAACAGGGCTGGGTTGGCAAGCTTGCTTTTTTTGTATGTTATATATTTATGTCATATATTTATAACATACTAAGCTGCAGTGTTGAGAAAACATGCTGACGAGCCAGCAGACTGATGTACAACCATTTTACAGGGGTTTGGAGACAACCTGAAGCATACTTAATATGAAGCACCCCGTTTGTGTGACTGTGAGCTTCCCTAATCTAAATATCTCTGCTACTTGTCAAAAGGGGGAAAGGTCCTTTGTCCTCCTATGTCATCGTTCAGGCGCCTACCTACCACACTAATGTTAAGACCTCAAACATGCTTAGGCCCTTCTCCTTCATTTCACCTCTTGATCTCTCTATCTCGGTTTTTCCATCTCCCACACTCCATCTGCACACAGAAGGATAGGCCATCAAATCCAGCCAGCACAGCTCCAAAGAACACCAGACTGTCTGTCAATGTGAGAATAGCCAAGTTCTCGTGAACACCCTCTGTCCTCTTCCGCTCCTCCTCAGTCCTCCTCACTTCTTTTCACTCCTCCTCCTCACTCCTCCTCCTCACTCCTCCTCACTAATCTTCACTCCTCCTCCTCACTCCTCCTCACTCCTTCTCACTACTTTTCACTCCTCCTTCTCACTCTTCCTCAGTTATTTAATACACATAATTAAGTGCTTCACATTAGGGCTACTAACTGCCCAGCCAACCACAGTTGGTTATGTGAACACTCCCGTAATGTTTCTTAGTTACCAACCTCAGTTGGTTATGTGAACGCTCCCGTAATGTTTCTTGGTTACCAACCTCAGTTGGTTATGTGAACGCTCCCGTAATGTTTCTTAGTTTCCAACCTCAGTTGGTTATGTGAACGCTCCCGTAATGTTTCTTAGTTACCAACCTCAGTTGGTTATGTGAACGCTCCCGTAATGTTTCTTAGTTACCAACCACAGTTGGTTATGTGAACGCTCCCGTAATGTTTCTTAGTTACCAACCTCAGTTGGTTATGTGAACGCTCCCGTAATGTTTCTTAGTTACCAACCTCAGTTGGTTATGTGAACGCTTCCGTAATGTTTCTTAGTTACCAACCTTCCCATTACAGAGAAACTGTCACAATCATCAGAGTGATTTGATGACTTAACATTCTCCTGAGGTTGCAAGAGGATTCCCAGAATGCAGTTGGTTCTTTTAAGATACCTACCATGTTTCAGTTGGTTTGAAGGACTGTCTGGGGGGACAGTTGTAAGGTGATGGAATTTAAGCTTATATGTGCCTTTAATGATGCTTCTTTCCTTTAAAGGGCAGAATATGTAGCTCATGTTCTGCGAAACCCCATGCAGACAAACTATTCTGCCCCGCCTTTCTCCTCCACTGAATGGACAGAACCACACAGGCAGAACCACACAGGCAGAACCACACAGGCAGAACCACACAGGCAGAACCACACAGGCAGAACCACACAGGCAGAACCACACCCTGGTGTGTTGCTTTAGATTCATTAATCATTTTTACCAGAGATCCAACACTCTCCTTTAATCATGGAAAAACACAGACTAAACACTCCGTCTGTGTTCTTTAGAGGTTTCCTGAAGGTTTTATTTCTTCAGTGGGAACAGAATGGGTACATACAAAATAAGTTCATAGAACACAACATTAGAGTACAGCATGAATGTTGACATAGCATTCCATTTACTTTATTTATTGATAGTTTTGAATAACTATTTTTTTTTGTTTAATAAAATGATTAGCTTAAAATACAGTCGTTTGTCTTTGTTCAGCTCAGGTGATTGGAATCATGGGAATCAGAGTGACAACTTTGGTTATACGGGCTGGATTAAAAACTAACCATTACAACGATTGTTGTACTGCACATGCAGAAACCGTAAATGAGATGCCAATTGTTCTTAAAATGCAGAAATTTTTATACGCTACATGTATATGTTGTATCCCTAAAAAAAAATGACATTTCCCGTCACTGTAGTGGATGCAGTTGAGTCAGAGAGTGAGTCAGTGAGTCAGTGAGTGTGCGAGCGAATGAGTCAGTGAGTGAGTCAGTGAGTGAGCGAGCGAATGAGTCAGTGAGTGAGTCAGTGAGTGTGCGAGCGAATGAGTCAGTGAGTGAGTCAGTGAGTGAGCGAGCGAATGAGTCAGTGAGTGAGCGAGCGAATGAGTGAGTGAGCGAGCGGTGGTGATTATGTTGATGTGCTGTAATTCAGCTCGTTTAGTTCTTCAGGGCCCTGGGTTCAGAGCCAAACAATCAGGCTGCTACTGTGGCTAAACATCGAGGCATCTCATTGTGCTCCTCAATGGGGCCCCGCCGGGGCCCGTCGTTAGACGGCGCGGTTAAGCCAGAGCCGCGGGCCCGCCGGACTGCTCGGTGCGGAATAAGCCCCGCTCTAATGAACTGTAGGCCACGGACCTGGGGGCCGGGAACACACGTTCGGCAGAAGACACCGACGCGGCCCCATTAGCCACAGCGCTCAATGCTAATGCTAATGCCTCGCTTCCGTCCCACCATCAGTCGGCCAGCGCTGCAAGCGCCCAGTGTCACTAACCGGAGGAGTATTTAAAGAGCCAACGGCGATCAGTGTGTCCCTCCGCTCGGGATGGACGGAGAGGCCAGAGAGGTTTGGAGGAGAGCCGGTTGATTACAGGAGCGGCTGTGAATACCTATTATCACACCGCCAGCCAACACCTGTCTGGCCCTGAGGGGCTGCGGCCGCCAGACCTCAGGTGCCTCAACCTGTCTGGCCCCATCCCTACTCCCTCTCTACTCCCTCTCTACTTTCTCCCTGCCCCCTCCACTCTCTCTCCGTGTAAATCCACCTTCAATATGTCACCTTTAACCTCTCCCCCTTCCTCTGCCTCCTCTCTCAGGTTGGGTCTCTGGTAATGATCCTGACAAGGTTCTAATAAGCAGATGGTTCACTTCATTCAGCCCAATTAAGCCTCATTGCTTTTCACTGGGGGTTTTCTGGTTTTCCTTTCCGGTACTTTCAGTCTAGTTTAATCTTTTTTTTTTTTGGAATGATTCCTCACCCTACCTGCTATGAGTTCAATTATTTTAATGTAAAAAAAAAATAAAAAAAGAATACTATTTGGGTTTTCTGAGAAATCTTTCTTCATTTGATCAGGCTGTCTAATTCTGAGCTTTTGGCCAATTATTGTCTAAAGACCAATTAGTGGGAAAAAAAAACATCAGACTTGGTCTATCGGTGTAAAATGATTCTCTTTACATTATGGATGAATTGAACAGTTTTCAATTACCCCACAGGGTATGTCAAACATGCATATGAATATTAACAGCAGGCTTTATAAACACTTAAGTGTGTGCAGTATGTCTGTGTGCAGTGTGTCTGTGTGCAGTGTGTCTGTGTGCAGTGTGTCTGTGTGCAGTGTGTCTGTGTGCAGTGTGTCTGTGTGCGTGTGCGGTGTGTTTGTTCACACACCCAGATTAATGGTGGACATGTTTCTCTTTCTAGCCAACGCCGGGGCCTGTTTTCCGAAGCAAGGTAACTGATTGGTCCAATGGAACCCTGCTGTTGTCATGCTTGAAGCTCATTGGTCTCCACTGTCCTCCGTGTTGTGTGTCAGCGTACCCCGACCCGGTGTCTCCCCCTCTCTCTGGGCCTGTGTTGTCTGTGCCGTTAGAGACGATGAAAGGGCCACATTGGTTGTCAGGGAGACGTGCTTCCTCTAAGCCCAGCTCTCTCCTCCGTCGATAAGCTGCCTCTGCCCTCGCTTCTGGAGGGATGTTGTGTGGAGGAGGGGTCGGGGGGGGGGTTGTGTAATTGAGAAACATTTGGGTAATTGTAAAAATGACGGGGCTCTTCGTTTTGGAAGAACCCCCTCCCCTTCTCCCTGTCCTGCGAGGTTCCTCCATCTCTGGGTCTGCCACCACAAACCAATGAAAGGCACTTTAAATGACAAACAGGAGCAGAGAAATGGAACATCTGACGGAGAGTTCTGTTCTTTTTTTGGGGGGGGTTTGACTGATCGACTACAGGAGGGTTTTACTTTCTTCATGTGTCTTCCCCCGTCTAAAGTTGAGATCAATTATCTGGCAGTAAAAATGTTTTCTCTCTTCTTTTGTGTTCACTCCTGTTCTGTCTGGGTGGCAATGAGTCTAACATTCCCTCTCTCCCTCTCTCCCTCTTTCTCTCTCCCTCTCTCCCTCTCTCTCTCTCTCGTTTTGCTCTTTCCTCTCTCTCCTCTGTCATCTGCCTATGTGTCCGGGCGTGTGTGTGTGTTCACCTGTGTGTGTGTGTGTGTGTGTGTATGGTGATCCACTCTGACCTGCGACCCCCCTCCCCGCCCTCCCCACGTCTCCCTCCCTCTCCTCAGATCCCTCAGAGCGCGGCGGCGGCGGCGGCGGTCACATGATCTCGACGGACGACCTGGAGTACCCACGGGAGTACCGGACGCTGGGCAACGGCACGCGGCGCTTCTCCAACGTGGGCCTGGTCCACACGTCGGAGCACCGGCACACGGTCATCGCCGCCCAGAGCCTGGAGGCCCTCACCAGCCTGCACAAGGTGGACATGGAGCGCAAGAGGGACGCCTTCATGGACCACCTGAAGAACAAGTACCAGCCCCAGCTCCAGGGGCACCAGGGGCACCAGGGGCACCACCACAACCCCCCCTCGCCCTCGCCCTCCCACGGCAGCATGAGGCAGCCGGAGAGAGAAAGGGCCGCGCGAGAACAGGTGAACCCCCGCTGGCGCCTGGGTTACGGGATGAGTGTCCAGACTCACTACCACACACACACACGTATATATACACACGTACACACACACACATACTTACAGACAGACAGTGTCTGAGACCCAGACCCACAACCACCTATGTAGTATGAGCTGCGTGTGTTATACTGTGTGTGTGTGTGTGTGATAGAGAGAGGATCTGTGTGTGTGTGTTTGTGTGTGATAGAGAGCGAGGATCTGTGTGTTTGTGAGATAAAGAGAGAGGATTTGTGTGTGTGCAGACAAAAAGGTTTTCAAAAGTTGTTATTCTATATATTTTACATACAACTATATAACATATTTTTCCATTCCTTTTCGTGAGTTGCCCAACAATCCTGTGGGGAGGAATTTGTCAGGTTTTACTATCTATGTAATGACTTTTGGTCCTCTCATATACATGTATACCTGGATAACAACTGGATAACAGACACATGCAGGCAAACACACACAGACAGACACACACACAGACAATCTAGCCAATGCTGCACCATGGGAAGGCTAGAGGATATAACCTGTTTCATTTTCTATTCCTCTCTCTCCCTCCCTATCTCTCTATTCCTCTCTCTCCCTCTCTCTATTCTTCGCTCTCTCTTTCCCTGCTCTGTCTCTCTCTCTTTATCCCCCCCTCTCTCTTCATCTCTCTCTTCATCTCTCTCTCTTCATCTCTCTCTCATCCCCCTCTCTTTTCATCTCTCTCTCTTCATCTCTCTCTCACCCCCCTCTCTTTTCATCTCTCTCTCTTCATCTCTCTCTCATCCCCCTCTCTCTTCATCTCTCTCTCATCACCCTCTCTTTTCATCTCTCTCTCATCCCCTCTCTTTTCATCTCTCTCTCTTCATCTCTCTCTCTCTTCAATTCAATGGGCTTTATTGGCATGAATGTTCCAATGTTGCCAAAGCAATTTATAATGTAATAAGAAAAGGATTCATACAACTATTCTTAAAATATGTGGGGTTGTGTATCTAGGTGTATGTTGTATGAGTATAAATGTTTGTATGTGTGTTTAGTGTGTGCGGGATCACTAAGTGTTCCTCAGCTTATAACAAATGTGCACCAATCTGTCTGACATATATGATGTACATCCCTGTAATCTTGTACGTCTTCCTTTTACAATTGCAAGGGTGTGGTCACTGAGTCTTGCTTGGTCAGGAGTCTCTGCTTCACATCTTTGACAGACTTCACGTCCTCTCTCTCTCTCTCTATCTCCCTCCTCTCTATCTTCATCTCTCTCTCTATCTCTACCACCTCTCTATCTTCATCTCTCTCTCTCTATCTCTACCCCCTCTCTATATTCATCTCTCTCTCATCTCCCTCCTCTCCTTACCAATCCTTCTGGGTTTCATTCCCAGAAAATAATACATTCACACAGCTTTTTCACTCCCTTTCTACTTGTCACCCAGTCCGTGTGTGTGTACGTGTGTGTGTACGTGTGCGGGTGTGTGTGGGTGTGTGCGGGTGTGTGGGTGTAGGTGCTTCTGTTCTGGATGTAGAGGCAAAGCAAATGTAATTACAAAAATAATATTTAGATATCAAAATTGAAAGAGCGACAGACAGAGAGAAATACAGGTGGGAGGGAAAGGAGGAAATATAAAGAGAAAAAGGGAAACAGGGAGAGAAACAGAGAGAGAGAAACAGAGGGAAAATAAAGAGAAAGGAGAGAAACAGATAGAAACAAATAAGAGGGAGGGAAATACTGTGCAGAGGGAACAAACAAGGGATGGGTGACAGACAGGTGGAGTCCGTGGTTGCCACGACAACCTCTTCCTTATATGGAAAGTGACGATATCACATTGCAAAGGTCAGGATGAAGAGGGAGGTATAGAACCAGAGAGCGAAAGAGCGACAGAAGCCATACAGAGAGGAGGGGGCAGAAAAATGGTAACAAATCCTAAATTGCTGGAAGATAACAGCAAAGCCTGGAACTCCACGTCATCTGCTGGCTGTGCACATGCAGGTCTGGGGGGTGGGGGACGGGGGGAAATGG
>JACXGK010014981.1:0-10923 GCA_016801125.1 Novumbra hubbsi | reverse complement strand
CACAACAAGAGCTTGGCTCACTCCTATAAGGGACACAGACAACTATACTTCTTCAGCTTCCAACAATCAGTGACACTGTCAGGAATAAAGGCTGGTCCTTGAATAGTCCTCCTGATGCTCTAATTGACCACAGGTGCGTATAAGCACAGTTCTGTCTCCTGGGGAGTCCGTGCCGTCCAAGACGCAATACAGAGCGCGGCCTGAAGGGGGCGGGATTCCCAGCTGGCGGAACATTAACAAAGTATATTAATATATGACAGCAAATACACTATATTAATAGATTATTGTGAGATCTGATATATCTGGGTAACATTTAGAAGAATTCTGTACATTGTCTACTAAACACTAAAATTAAAAGTGTTTTGGTGACAATGCAGAGATATCTGTCAACAATCATTGTCACCATAACATCTTGGTACTAGTCAGTGGTCAATATCAAAGCCTTGCTAGACTGACCTGAACCATTGACACTCATGTACATTTGTACTAATAATCCATATCCAGATGGGTTTTGATATTAAACTAGTTGTTAGTACATGATGTGTTTTTATAGTCCATATTCAGATGGATAATGATATGAAACTAGTTGTTAGTACATTCTTTCTTCTAATAGTTCATTTTCAGATGATTAATGTTATTAAACTAGTTGTTAGTACATGATATCTTCTAATAGTCCATTTTCAGATGTTTAAGGATGCTATTCTAGTTGTGAGTACATGATATCTTCTAATAGTCCATCTCTCCTATAGATTCCTGTATGTAGATTACTAGTAAACATGATTATTGTGAACCTGTGATTTATGAGTCTGTCTGTCTCCATAGTTACTACAGTTCAGATCAAACAACCTCCTGAGCCCAAGACCAGAGATGATTTCTTAACATGTGAGGAAATACAATCACACATAGACAGACACAATCACACATAGTTATTTACACCTCATGTAAACGTACACAATAAAGCGGTCTATTTAAAACGTACACTTTTCATATTCAGATGGTTAATGATGTTAAACTAGTTGTTAGTACATTATATTTGCTAATAGTCCATATTCAGATGGGTGATGATATTATACTAGTTGTCAGTACATGATATCTTACGTACAATACAATCATACACACAGAAACAATCACACATAGTTATTTACACTTCATGTAAACCTACACACACAACCATCGACACGCACACATACACTCTTAATCATACGTGTGTGTGCATACTGGTTTTTAGCATGTAAATACAATCTTACACACACACACACTTACACACACACCACAATTGAGGAAGAGACAGAGACACACACACTTACTGTCACTACTTTGTTTTTCATCCTCTTAGATTCCTGCCAGCTGACATTGGATCCCAATACAGTAAATCAGTACCTGTGTCTGTCTGAGGGGAACAGAAAGGTGACATGGAGTGATAAGGTCCAGTCCTATCCTGACCATCCAGACAGATTTACCCCCTATAACCAGGTGTTGTGTAGAGAGGGTCTGTCTGGAGTCTGTTACTGGGAGGTAGAGTGGAGTGGGTGGAGGGTTAATGTAGCCGTCTCATATAAAGGGATCAGCAGGAAAGGAGATGGTGATGAGTGTTGGTTTGGTGGTAATGATCAGTCCTGGATGTTAACCTGCTCTACATCCGGATGCTGGTTCTCCCACAATAGTAACAGGACTGATATCCCTGTCCCCTGCTCCTCCAGAGTAGGAGTGTATCTGGACCACAAGGCAGGAACTCTGTCCTTCTACAGTGTCTCTGACACAATGACCCTCATCCACAGAGTCCAGACCACATTCACTCAGACACTCTATCCTGGGTTCATTGTTTATGATGGATCTATGAATATACTGACACCTATTCAGTGAGACATTTATTAGTCTGCTGGTATCAGTGTATTGTTGATTGAGTGTGGCTAAAGATTGATGGTTTGGAGGTATCTATCAAACCAAGTGGAACAGGGTGAGTCTGAACTCTTGGTTCCTGAATAAACATGATCACATACTGAGAGAAGTACCTCCATGGTGACGAGTTGATTTACAGTATAAAAGGAACCAATCTTCTTAAAGTTAAGTTTACTCTGTTTTGAACACTCCTGATTTTTTTTTACAGAGATGTACAGGAAGTGTTGCATTGGTAATTTATAGACAAAGAAAGAGAAATGTATACATGTACACACACTTGGAATGTGCATTTAAAGTGTTGTACAGAATATATTATCTTGAATAGAAAGTGTTTTGAAAACAACCGCATTTGTTGACTGTAGAATGTGTCTGTTTGAGGTGATTTTAGGTAAACATTGAGTATCCTCTGATTTGTAGTATTCTAGGGTGAAGGATGGGGCAGATTGGAGTTGATTTGTTTATTTGTGTGCGTTGTTGTTACATGTCACAGGAACATTTAGACTCCTGTCTGATTCAGACTAGTATCTAATACGTTTACGACATTATCGTGCATTTTGTTTTGGGATCGCTAAAATAAAAGACTGATCCATCAATCCTGCGCCTTGTTCCATCTTTTGGATTTTCACCGTCACATTGCCAGATGAAAGGAACCAATTGTCTTAGAGTTTAATTTACTCTGTCTAGAACACTCCTGAACTATTTTTACAGAGACATTACTTCTTAATTTGCAGGTTGTTGAGTTGGTAGTTTATCAACACATAGAGAGAAATATGTACATGTACACACACATGGAATGTGCATTTAAAGTGTTGTACAGAACATATTATTTTGAATAGAAAATGTTCTGAAAATAACCTCATTTGTTGACTGTAGAATGTGTCTGTTTGAGGTGATTTTTGGTAAACATTGAGTATCCTCTGATTTGTAGTATTCTAGGGTGATGGATGGGGCAGATTGGAGTTGATTTGTTCATTTGTTGTGTGCTTTCATTTATGTGTGTTTGGGAGTGTCACGTTAAACCACAGGACATTGACAGCCACTGCTGGAGTGTAGCGGAAGAAACTGCAGTAACGTTCAATGGTAACACCCCTCTCCAGAATGTAGGTATATAAAAGGAATGTAGTCCAACTTGTTGATCGGCCACGGAGCAACGTATTTATGCCTTAAAGAAACAACATGGAGGCAGAACTCTTCTGGCCACTGACAAGGAAGACCCTCTGAGTGTATGTGGTGTGGGTTGGAGGTATGGACATCCACTAGGAAAAGGCTGCATGTGTCCAGGCTCTTGACTGATACTGGAAGTATCTGCTGTGTGTTTCAGACGGGAGGGAATTATTCAAAGTTGTATAACACTAACTCCATCCAGAAAAAAATACTCAGAAACACTTTCCTTTATTTCTTTAATTATAAATATCAGTTCTTTGAATGTACATAGGTTTTAACAATGTTTCTGTGGGATTCTATGCACATGTAATGGTTTTCAAGGATGATCTTTGCTTTAATTACCCGTGGCCTTTTTTAGGCTTTATGAAACAATGAGGCTTCCAGACATTTATCACCTGTTACTTGAGGCCTCATTAAACACAATGTACACTAGTGACACCTGCTGGTGAAAGTAATTTAATGCCAAATCTTTTTAAGTCAAGTGCCACCTCCTTTAGTGCAGAAACAATATTAACAGGTAGCCATCTTTACAGTAGTAACACATTGTACTAACATGTAGCCATCTCTATAGTAGTAACACATTGTACTAACATGTAGCCATCTTTATAGTAGTAACACAATGTACTAACATGTAACCATCTCTAGTAGTAGCACATTGTACTAACATGTAGCCATCTCTATAGTAGTAACCCATTGTACTAATATGTAGCCATCTCGATAGTAGTAACACATTGTACTAACTTGTAACCATCTCTATAGTTGTAACACATTGTACTTCTGTTAACAATTAGGATTCTCTGGATATTTATTTTATATATACTCAAAACCTATAGTTGTAATTATCATTAGACTAGGTTTAGATAGGTTTCTGACCCATCTAACAATTAACACACAGAGACATTTATATTTGACTGACTATTGTTGCACACAGGCCATGTTCCCGTATCATCCTGAAGTACAGGATCTTGTAGAGAACACTGGGAGAGGGTAGTCTGGGAGGGTACATGGACCCACCTGAAAGAATAGGAGACTAACCAACTGTGCTGTCAATGTTTATGTCTTGTGTCTACAGGCGATTAACCAAGAACCTGTAATTGTATCATCATGTTTAGTAATGAAAGTAAGTTTAACACATTAGGTGGGACATATAACGACGCACATGACAAATATAACCTACATTTTAAAACAGGTTAATGACCCTGGGGCTCCCAATAACTATCACACTGTTTCACACCCTATTTGTCTCTTACCTCAGATCAAAATGCCCCTGCTAAAGGATGTTGTAATAGACTGTCTATAGTTATGGGAACTATCATTAACCCATAACAGTCTGGATTCTTAACCGAAATGTATAGTACATACAACTAGCTTAGTTATTGTACAATGGTCTGTCCAGGACATCTGACTCTTGATGTTGAAAAGGCTTTTGACTGTGTTGATTGGGAATATCTGATGTTAAAACAAACAGATGTAGGTTTAGAAATAGTTGTATCTCATGGATTCTGACTTTGTATGATTCCCTCATGACTCTGTGTTAACTAATAGCCTTCTCTCAGACCCCTTCAAGTATCATCGTGCTACGAGTCAATGTTGCACTTTGAGGCCAGTATTACTCATTTTGGAAACGGAACCACTCAAAGGATTAGCGAGGGTAAGGTTTACAATGTTGTTGTGGGGAACAAGGATTACAAAATGAACGTTATATGCTAATGAGATGATTGTATTACTTTCCCTTTCTAAACAACATACATTTATTAAGTGGGGGAGCCCTACAATTAATACAAAACTACAGTTACTTCAGTGAAGTAACAACAAATCATTGAAGGTAGCAAACAGAGGAAATTGCTGTACTGCAGTTTTTATGCATACTGGGAATGTTTAAAATGTGCTGTAATAAATAGAAAGACAAATTGAAAATGCAACACTTGTGGGTTTGGTCCTGACAGACTAAACAGGTGGATCATGTATCAATGTGTAAAGGTGGAGTTCTGCCTATTCTGAGTGAGGATGACAGAAGCATGTTAGGAGGAAACAGGTTGTTCTGGACAGGAATCAGCATCTTTGTTATTCTAACTATACTACTGAGAGACAACTTATTTGGGTCTGCTGGTAATTGTGTCACTTGTCTGTAACACTGATTCAGGATCACATGGATCAACTGACAGGTGTCTCTTACCACTGTCACAACCTCTCTAGTCTGGTGGTGAATGACTACTTACTGTATCTCACCACTGTCAGTCTTTCTAGTCTGGTGGTGAATGACTACTTACTGTATCTCACCACTGTCACAGTCTCTTTAGTCTGGTGGTGAATGACTACTTACTGTATCTCACCACTGTCACAGTCTATATAGTCTGGTGGTGAATGACTACTTACTGTATCTCACCACTGTCACAGTCTCTCTAGTCTGGTGGTGAATGACTACTTACTGTCTCTCACCACTGTCACAGTCTCTCTAGTCTGGTGGTGAATGACTACTTACTGTATCTCACCACTGTCACAGTCTCTCTAGTGTTAGAGTTTAAGACAACGCAGAGTGCAATGCTTGTGCAAAAAGTACACACACACCCACATACCCCATGTGTTCTGTCCGTCAAAGGAGATCTATTTTGGGACGGTGCTGTTAGATTCTGATTCCATACCAAGTGAAGTGCCATTCAAGTCAGGGGAGATTTGTTTCTTTATTAGCATGAGTCCAAGATGTTGACCTTCCATAGTTCTTACATGTTCTTCTCCAAGCAATCCAAGGTAATCTCCCAAGATAAAGGTAATGGCCAATCAGTACACAAGGTCCATCCCACAACAAACTCCAGATGGCCTGCTCCTGATAACAAGAACCAATAACAACACATGGACAACCCCCCTAAGACGCATAGCCAACCCCCTTAAATAACCACATCCTGTCCATTGTTCTTTGTTCTAATCATAAATTGTGTCAATCTTAAACCATTTGAGCTCCGTATTCCCACAGTGCCAATAGTATATAAGTGTGAGTAATACTGTTGTTACGGTTGGTTCAAGGACTGGATCAAAATGCAAGTAAGCGGTTTTTTCAACAGGTTTTATTCCACCTATGATACTGGCTGTTAGCACAGTTAAACTCTTTCTAAAGAAAGCAGGCAGGTGAGTATATTTACTCCATGCACCTCAGTGCAGGACACATAACAATGAGACAATAACGAACGCAGAGACAAGACACAGGAGGGATTAAATACTCAGGTAACAAGGGACAGCCGCCGGGAATCAGGGAAGGATGCGTTCACAGGACATGGGAAACAAGACAAACAGGGACGGTGGCGCCTAGAAGGCCGGCGACGCCGAACGCCGGGGGGCTACGCGAACAGGGGAGCGGCCACCGCTAGGTGGAGACGTGACAACTGTACTAATTATTTTGTTATTAAACAACAACGAACGAATAAAAAACCAACGGTCAGGTTATATGTTGCTATAGTATATGCATGAATAACATATCCACAGATATGATTTTTGTTGAGTAATCTGAAGTAAGATCTGAAGTAAAAAGCCCTAGAACTGCAGTGTTCGGCCTTTCGGCAAGTAAGTGTAAAAACAATCCATTAACACTGAAAGATGAGTGCGCTTACTAGGTAGTAAGTGATTTAAAAATACTTATAAGTGAAAACCTTCATATTCCATCTGGAGTCTTTGCTAGGTGGTTAGCAGATAGATGCGTATGTGTACATGTGTAAACGTGTGTGTACATGTGTAATAGTAAGTGTGGTTTGATGTGCACTAAATACGAGTGCTTAGTAGGTGCGTAGTAAGTGATGTGGTGATAAAACTTGGCTAAGGCTAGTCGAAAGCCAGTTCCCACGTGTGTAACAGTGTATTAGTAAGGTGAAGTAAAAAAAATGACGTCTTTAACTGAAAAAACAAGGTTAGAAAACAATGGGACTGCAGCGCCTGACGTTCAGATGGATGAATTACAAAGAACACGCCGGTTGTTGATTGGGTTATCAGAACTTGAGAAATGGAATGACAAAAACAGTCATGGAGAACCATCTACAGACACTCAAAGTTACAAACCAGGGAAATGCCACTATGGTGGGATCCTGGGTCATTTGCAGAATGAGTGTCACAAGAAGAAATAGAATTAAAAGACAAAGAACGAATGTCCAAACGCTTGGAACATGAGCTGTTCCTCGGAACAGAGTCAAGCAAAGATCTCTCAAATATGGAATCCAGGAATCTGAGAATGAGGATTTCCTGACAACAGGAACAGAACTTGTAAAATCATTGATTAAGAGTTTTAAATGTGTATTTCCATATATGTATTGTGCCGAAATACTGAAGGAAGCTGGAACTTATCAAGGAAACCTGATCACTTTCCTTGTTAATAGCCAGGCTCATCCGATTTAATATTATTTAAAAAATGTTTTAATAGGCATTCAAGAAAATTGCTGTTAGAAATTAGACACATCAACTGCGTGAATAATGTGTGTCTATTTCGAGAGCCTATTTTCTGACAGCCAAGTTGGAGTGTGTGTGTGAGTGTGTTCTTATCTGCTCTGTTGGGAGGGGGGAGGGAACTAATACACTTAAGACGTGTCTTATCTGTGGTAATGTACACGATAGAAGCATACTTAATTTTAATTAAGCCTTGTCTAGCCTTTAATTAAATAAAGGTTAGACACATTTTCCACTTACATTTTCAAATTAGGAATTAATTGGATTTGAAATCAACTAACGTGAGAAAAGAGACCTTAAGTCATTCTTCATTTTTAGTAATAGAGCAGTCTTGATGTCGATAGAACCACAGACGTGGTCAAAAAACATTACAGTTTTAATTTAGGGTTTGTCTGACCACCACCATTTTAGAGATAGAATTACAAAAAATTCAAGTAAAAATAGAATTACAGTGTTGGAACATTTTCCTAACCATATAAATGGTTGACCCTCTCAGGAAAAACTTTTTGGGATTCCAATTTGGTAAAACTGTTTGACAAGCCCAGATGTGAAGTTTATCTCAGCAATCAACCGTCTAGAAACAACAATGTTTGGCAAAGCGCTAGCCTCCCCTAGCCAGAGCCTCCCCTAGCCTGGTAATGCACATTACCCAGCCTCAAGTCCAGAGAGGAGGCAATAGCGTCAAACTGTGGCTATCAGAGTACAACAGGTGAAGCTAGCTGGGAGGTGTGAAATCTGAATGTTTCTTCATTGATGATTTAGCTTAATATTGTACTGTTGACAGTGTGAAATATGTAATGATATTTTAGTTATGGGTAAGTTTAATATTATACTGATGAAGTAGGCATTATAGGTCCATGGCCCCGAGATTGAGGCGAGGACACTGTGCTCAGTAAAACACGCTATCTGACACAGAGCTTAAACACGCACATACTGATACTGATGGAGAGCCCAGGAGCGAGAGGAGCAGAACAAGCCAAAACATCACACTCAAGGTCGCCAGATGGCCCACTCCTAGACAACGAGAGCCACACAACAGAACACACATACACCTGATTCATGTTTAGTGAGGTCTTCATGAGTCATGTTTAGTGAGATCTTCTGTAAGAGACAGGGAGGGGGGAAACTTTCCATATAAACTAGGTCCGCTGCGTTCGGACCTCAGATCTTTTCGTTTTGCTCTAACTAGAGGGTGAAATCTGATCTCCGGGTATATATATCTGTATTAATAAAGACGATCGCTTTTTTGTAAGACTTTTAATGTGTGAACATTCTCTGATAGGAACTTGGAGAAGTCTCTGACTTCTACACTCACCGTCATCTGTGGTTGTCTTTGTCCTCGTTGAAAGCGGCTGACAGAGCGCCACTCCTCACGCCCCGCTGACGCAGACGGGACTGTTTGGGGAGGCAGTTTCGACGGCGATCGACTCCTTTAAGCGGGTCGACAACACGAGGTCGGAGTTGTCTCGACACCTGCGTTGGCCGGACGGATGGCTCGTCCAAGACCCGCAGGGCGGGTGCTTTTACCTTCCCCCCAAAGTTTGACAATGGACCTTGGCTGGCGAGTAAACGTAAACGTTGACTAGTTGGCAGAGGACGCCTCAGCCCCCACTTTGACACCTAGTTTTGAGGAGATGGAGGTGTCGCGCTTTGTTGCCGGCACGGCCCCCTTGCCCCAGAATAAAAAAGTTAATTTTTATTCTGTTTCAAGTGTTTTTCATTCTGTGGGGTCTGATGCCCCTGAACGAATTACGCCTAAGCTTCACTTTCCGTGTGGGGACAGTTTAGCTACTCCATTGGCTACTTATCTTGCGCCGGCTCTAATAGCCGGAACGAATAAGATACCTTTGGTTATGAGCAGTGGCGCTGGCGAGAAAGGTATTCCTTGTCGCCGGCGCCCTGTAGTTGAGGGAGTGTTTCCTTACGCGCAGGGTTGCTCTCGTTCTTGTCCCTTTTCGGGAAAAGTGAACAAGAGAAAACTTTCATCTGTCGGCGTTCAGACTGATCCTGTCGCAAGCGTTAAGAACTTAACCTTGCTGGTTTCAACCAGGTCCGCTTCTACGGCGGACGGGTTGTGCCTGGTTACGCGCACGGGAGCTGGATCCCGAGCACGTAGTTTGGACAGATTGTCAACTATTGACGGGCCTGTGGTTGAGCCAGCTACCAAGCGGCGTCGCTTGACAGCACTCAACGGGCCCTGTCTACTGAACGATGCCGTCATTTCGTCATCAGCACTCAGTGGCGTGGTGGGTAACCTCCCGGGCTCTCCTTCTGGTGACCCAGGTTCGGATCTTACCCACGACGTTGGGTGGGTCGAATAAGATGTTTTCTTCTAGTACCCCTGTGCTTTCTGCCCACTTCCGAGTTTCGCCCCCCTTGGGTAGAGCCCCCCTCGAAGGGGAGTGCTCAGACGGCGGTGAGGGCGAGTGTTACGTACAGTGCCTTTCTGCGGAAGGCTCCTCAATTGAGATTTTGGCGTTGTCAGCGGAGCTGGCGATGGAACACACAACCCAGGTTGTGAATCAGTTCTCACACTTGGGGCTAGTGGTGAACTGGTCGAAGAGCGCGCCCTGGCCGAGTCAACAGGTAGCCTATTTGGGTCTCCGGTTGGACTCAGCCTCCATGACGGCACGTTTATCGAAGGAGCGGATGAGGAGAATCCTCTCTGCGCTACACCTCTGCAGACCCCCGTGCACGAGGCCCGTGCGTGCGATCATGTCCCTATTGGGACTCATGTCAGCTGCCCATGCTGTAATACAGTTGGGGCTGCTGCACATGCGCGCACTACAGAGATGGTTTGCTGGGCAGCGGATAGACCCTGTGCGCCAGCGAAACCATCGTTTGGTGCTCCCCGATAGTCTAGGGGCGGACCTAGACTACTGGAGGGACCCAGTCATTCTGAACCGAGGGGTTCCTCTGGGCAGAGTGACGTCGTTCGTGAGTGTTTTCACGGACGCGTCCTTGACGGGATGGGGGGGTGTGTGTCAGGGACAAGCAGTCCAGGGTGTGTGGCCACGGAGTGGTCGCCACATCAACCTGCTGGAACTGGAGACGGTTCTGTTGGTCTTGACCCGCCTCACATCGTTGGTCGAGGGAAAGCACGTCTTAGTTCGATCAGACAATCGAGCGACGGTGGCCTATATCAACCGACAGGGAGGAGTCAGGTCCCCTTGCGCTCCACTTGTCGGCAAGGCATCTATGGCTGTGGGCTCACAGCCACCTGCGTTCTCTGACAGCTGCCCACATTCCGGGGATCCTGAATGTAGGGGCGGACCTGTTGTCTCGCCACAATTTGAGGGAAGACGACTGGCGTCTTCATCCCGAAATCGTCTCCCTCATTTGGGAGAGATTTGGGGAGGCCAAGGTGGACCCGTTTGCGTTGAGAGTGAACGCGCAATGCAGGTTATGGTTTTCCCTAAGGGACCAGGACCGCGC
>JACXGK010014980.1:0-10931 GCA_016801125.1 Novumbra hubbsi | reverse complement strand
AGGGCTGAACCAGACCTCAGATGGGTGGGGTTCAGGGCTGAACCAGACCTCAGATGGGTGGGGTTCAGGGCTGAACCAGACCTCAGATGGGTGGGGTTCAGGGCGGCAGCGTACCTTTAAAGGGCTGCCAATGCGTTTCCTCTTGGCGGGGCTGGCCTGGCCGTCAGCATGGGTGGGATGGGGGGAGACGCGGGTCTGGGACTGACCAGCCTCACCTGCCTGGGGCTGTTTACACACCTGGGGGAGGAGGGGTGGGGGATGGAGGAGGTTATTGTGGATGGAGGGGATCCCGTCCGTCAAAACAGATCCCACAACCAAAGACGGCGACCTGACTGACCACTTCTGACCAGACACCTCTGAGAGTAAAAGTCTTGTAATTTTTTTTCTTGGCAGAAGGAATGAGATGAATTTGAAATGAAAAAAGAACTGAAATATTTTGGCCTAAAACCGTTTGTCATTTGATGTCAAACAGCTGTCCAAGACAAAAAAATGTACAAGACAATTTACGATTTACTGTTTACGATACAGCAGATATAAAAAGGCCAGAGACACATTGAAAACATTAGTCGTTTACATCCATCCGTGAGTGACGTATCAAACAGCGGCTCAGGTTAAGGAAATGTAGGAGTGATTAGCATTGACCACTGACTAGTGGGGTTGTACAAATTAGTAATAATCAGCTAAACCGCACAGGTTAGTGGGGGTTATTCTTGTATCTCAACTGGTTTCTTTCGTCTACACAGATGGAGACATTTCTAGACAGGAGACTACCATAATAATTGCAGGGCGTCCAGCGTATTTCCCCAAATCAGTACCACTGACAAGATTCGGAACCAGCAGCATGGGTTTGTAAGGAGGGTGCCGTCAGAGCTACACATTTAAACAGTTTGGGCACGGAGGTCTGTGCAATGAATGACGCCACATTCAATAGCAGCCATGTGGAAAACACCAACCAAAAACAGCTCGCTTGGGTCTCTTGTAGTGTTATTTAACGTAACAGCATAATTGCTCAAAGGCACTAACGTGGAGTCCATCCCGGTCCGACCGTGTGAACATGCAGCCCCAGGGAGGAAGTCTGTCTCGGGGGCCCCTAGCGGTCTCACCTGCGGTGTCTCTGGGCTGCATGCGGCCGTGTTCAGAGCCCCCTGTCTGGATGTGAGTTCAGCTGGGATGGGGAGGCTCCACGCCTCCTCAATACTAGGGAGCATTTTAGCGCCCTTCCCCCCAGCAACACTACCTGGCTGCGTGTTACACAACTGAGCCTACAGGAAGAGGAAGTGATGTCAGACACGTCAGACCTGGGCTAGGACACAGCGGGACACTCCGCGAGCGGGGTCCATCAGCCGAGTTACACGGGACATGAGATACAGCCTCGCCGGACGGTGAGAGAAATGTTTTTGAAGGAAACAATAAATGAAAAAAGAAACACTGAAAACAATGACATGAGATTGTGTCTTTACGATTACCAGAGAATGTAATAGTATCGCCTCAATATGAATCAGGGTTCATATCTCAATGAGAGCAAAAACAAATCTAAATTAAAAATGACCGAATTACAGGGCCACAGGAATGCACCGGGAACACGTTAGCTAGCGCTCGGCGTGTGACGGTGCCCCTCCACCCACCTGCAGCAGCTTGATGCGTTGGGTGAGAGTGGTAGTGTTGGTGCAAGTCTTGCTGCGCGTGGCATTGATGTAGCACTTGATGGCGTCGTGCGGCTGCCCACAGGACTCGTACAGCGTTCCCAGGTCCATCCAAGCAGCAGCGTGACTGTGGTCCAACTGGACCGCGCAGATGTAGGCCTGAAGGGCGTCCATGGGCTGGTTCTGCTGCTGGTACAGAACACTGAGAGAGCGGTGGAGTGAGAGAGGTGGAGAGAGAGAGAGGTGGAGAGAGAGAGGTGGAGAGACAGAATTTCCAAGTGTTAGTGATCAAGAAGTAGGTAGGGCAGGGTTTATAGTGATCAAGAAGTAGGTAGGGCAGGGTTTATAGTGATCAAGAAGTCGGTAGGGCAGGGTTTATAGTGATCAAGAAGTCGGTAGGGCAGGGTTTATAGTGATCAAGAAGTAGGTAGGGCAGGGTTTATAGTGATCAAGAAGTAGGTAGGGCAGGGTTTATAGTGATCACTCTCTTCTAGGGTGAATACGGCCCAAGACAAACATGTGTCCCCCTCTGGGGACAGCACCCCTCCCTCCCTTCCTACACCCCCCGGTCTGTCCGAAGGCCCCTGCAGGTTAATAGGACAGGACGTCAACAGGGATGGGAGGCAACGTCAACAAAGAAATGATTATACCAATTAGCCACTAATGCTCCAATCTATTGCTATGGCAACACACCCAACCCTGCTTGCTTATTGTAATTCACGCCGGCGAGGTAAAAAAAAGAAAAACATTTTGTGGTGGCCTTGATGAAGGCACTTAACCCAGACAGCTTCTTCATGTAGCTTCACACGAGGCCATCTCTCCTAAATGATGTCTTACCCTATGGAGCACCAGGTGTCAGCGCTGGCCTCTGATTTGTCAATCGACTGTCTGTAGGAGATGAAGGCATCCTGGACTTTCCCAATACTGGAGTAGCACCTAGAGAGGAAAACTGTTGTTATCAATAAAACTACGAATACACAAGCCATCATGTCTGAGTGACAAACAGACAGTAAATTGCTCCAGACTACAGTTTCTGTATTCAGTCATGTTGGCTGTATTTGTATCGGAGTCAGACAGTTGGCCTGCCATTGACAACAATTAATTGACAAAGGAAACACCCATTTAATAAATCACGCACAGAAATTCTAAAACAGACAAACTTTGCAGAAGAAGTCAGAACCCCCCGGGGTAACACCTATAAGCCTTTTATGCCACCATCAATGTCACCATGGGCATGTCAAACGTCCCAGGCTGCACTACCTTGGCCTATACCGGAGATCAGGAAGTAAGAAGCCTTCGCAATAAAAAAATATTAACAAAGTGATATTTGCCAGACAACAACCTAGATGAAGACCCGAACTACAGGATGAACGTGCTACAAACCAATGAGTTCCACTTGGACTCCAACAGAATGGGTCAAAGTAAGGAAACGGGGCGGTTATGAAACAGCCAAGTCAGAGCCCAGATATAACAGTTTGGACTTTAGGGGATCCGGTGTTGCTGATCGCAAATCCCACTAGCATTGATCACTACTCACGGTAACTTTGTTTCCAAACACTTCCCCCTAAATTGGCAGAAGGTCCAGTAGAACACCCCGACCAACAACGCCTTCATTAACCAATAAAAAAAAAAAAGAAAAAAAAAAGAAAAAGAAGCTGTGAATGATTCCCAGGGAGATGGGCGCCCCCTCTAACCAATAAAAAAAAAGCTGTGAATGATTCCCAGGGAGATTGGTTTAATTGGCTTTGTCCACTGACAAATCATCTCCCAGAACATATTCACCCAAGGGTTTTGTAGACCCCAGCACCAATTACAAGTGACGGTGCTGTGGACCAGGTGTGTCCTCAGGTGAGGACACACCAGCTGGGTTCTGTTGCTAACCCGCACTAGCAGCAAAACAAAGCAACGCTTGCTTGCTTTCTTGAAATAATGATGAAGCGTTGCGGGTAATAATCAGATTGGATGGCTGCAAATAGACAAGACGCAGTCAAAGTGTTTGACTGCATGAGAAAATGTAAGATACGCACGTTATGCCCTTAGAGGACTGAAATTCTCCAAACGCAACCCTGGAGTTGGTTGTACCTCTGGGCTCACGTGCGTCGTGCAACATAGCCTGGAGACTGGGTGACTCGTCTGGAGGTCAAAGGCCAGCAGCCTGAGAATGCTTAGCCAGACGCCGCCCCGCCCAGGTCACCTGGGGTGAAGGAGGCGCAGACGGGAGGTGGTCTGTACACAGTGGCTCTCTGTTCCCCCTGACCGTGTCAACAGCACCACAAAAACTGATACAAGCCGAATGCCTGGAAGAAATGTTTCAAGTTGAAAGCTTCAATACGTAATCAATGTGAGCAGAATAGACTGAAGCTCTGAAACACTGAGCGTCCAGGTCCACAGGAAGCTCTGAAACACTGAGCGTCCAGCTCCACAGAAAGCTCTAAAAAACTGAGCGCCCAGGTCCACAGGAAGCTCTGAAACACTGAGCGTCCAGGTCCACAGGAAGCTCTGAAACACTGAGCGTCCAGGTCCACAGGAAGCTCTGAAACACTGAGCGTGCAGGTCTACAGGAAGCGCTAAAACACCGAGCGTCCAGGTCTACAGGAAGCTCTAAAACACTGAGAGTCCAGGTCCACAGGAAGCTCTAAAACACTGAGCGTCCAGGTCCACAGGAAGCTCTAAAACACTGTCTGTCCAGGTCTATAACAAGCTAAAGGAGCTTGAAACATTTCAAACACACAACTGCACGCACAAACACCCACACAGCTGCTGAACGGAAACCTAGTAACTTTATAAATAAAAACAATAAGAGGGCGCATTACCTTCCGAGGAAGTACCAGGACTGCCCGGAGTCAGGGTCTGCTTCTAGCGACTTCTGCAGACACTGGATGGCATAGCTGTCCTTGGTGCCTCTGTCGCCCAGCTGCTCCACCGTGTGATGCATCCAGCCTACAGAGAAACCAGACCGGTTAGAGGGGAGTGAAGCTATCGATGCCACTCTGGGTTTAGGGCTGGGCCTTCTGCCAGCTGTTTGACGGCACGCCGCTAGCTAGCCTAGAGGCCCTCAGCACTAGCCCTGTCCGCAGGGGACACTCCCCACCACTCTCACCCAGCGGGCCTTTCTGCAGTCTGTTACCAAGGCCAAGTAGTTCTACAAACACTGTTTTTTATCCAGTGGCTAACACTAAACACTGGTTTAGATCCAGTGGCTAACACTAAATACTGGTTTAGATCCAGTGGCTAACACTAAACACTGGTTTAGATCCAGTGGCTAACACTAAACACTGGTTTATATCCAGTGGCTAACACTGGTGCAGTCCTGCACTACAATGAGTCTGTCTGGGGTGTGAAAGCACCGAATGGATCGTCTGTAGAGTCAGGGGAGAAAGGGAAAAGGGGTGGGATTCCTACTCTATACACACACACACACACACAACACCCGGGTCTTCAAAAGATCTAAACAAGTCACCCATGGGCTCCCTTCCCTTCCCCCCGACACACACACCCACCCACAAACACCCCCTGAGGACACTCACACACAGCTCCCTCAACACCTGTGGCGAGACTGGCTAAGAGGTCACCATGACAACCCCGCAGTACGTCCGTCAAGGCAGAAAGTGGGAATGGTTTTACGGCCCAGGGAACTGTCTAAACCGTGGAGCGCAGGGCAAATATTAAGAGACCCGTCTGTGTTTAGAGGACCCTGACAGAAAAGGTGTGTGCATGCAAGGGGGGGTCGAGGTACACAAACAAGCAACCCCCCATAATGAGCTGCTATGATTGGAAGATAGGGATCGACTCAGGAAGAGCTGGGAAGAGGCTGGGGACCTGGGAACACGGGCCAGCGGGAAATAACATACACAACAGGAGCACAACATCTCCTTAAACACAACGCAAGACCGAAACTACATATATATATATATAAATAAATAAAAATACATATACATTTGTGCATCTGTACATCTATACCCACATACTGTTGATGGAAGGAGCAACAAGACACTCTTACACACAACAAACCCAGACTGCAGGGTCTACCTCTAACATGTCGTTAACACGACGTCCAATCAGTTGGATTTACCAAGATCTTCAGCCATCCTACATCCTGCCCATCCTACAATGTAGCACTTCTGGTTGGACGCGAAATGCATTGTCGTAGTACTGTTCAAGAACAATCCGGTTGACCATAATGAACTGTAACTGGGGGGGGGTGGGGCAGACGTGCCTGTGGAACATACGGAAAGGCCGTTTTAGCTTTGCCGAAGCCAACAGACACGGGGAACTCAACTCAAACCCATTAACAGGGTAGTTCTAATCTTGAAAGCGGATTGGCGTATGATCCATAAAACCGGGTAACCCTCAAGTAAGTGCCTAAGAGCAGCCCTTAGCCGTGGTGTATTGGGAATATACAACCCCCTCCTCAGTGAAATATCTGGCAACTAAGTAGACCAAGCACACCATTTCTAACAAAAACAGGATACATTCTCTGACATTTTAACATCAAAAGTATAGGTGGAGGTTAAGGCAAAAATACAACTATAACCAGGTGGATTGAATCCTGACAGGGGGGAAAACCATGAAATGCCGGACTTCCTATATAACGTTATAACGTTCTAAAACGTGAAGCGAAGTTCCTACAGCGCCAGCCGCGGACGGTCAACCAGAGCACAGGAAGAGTACAGCGTGAGGCACGTGGACATTCACCGAGCAATCGAGAGGCCTCCAAACGCAGCGATGAGTAAGCATACATCAGTACAGAAGAAGACGGCATAGCGAATGACAGGAGAGCTTACCCAGGTGCTGCAGGGTTGTGGCCTTCACCTGTGCAGGTAGATTATCCGTCTGTAGTAAACTCTCATACGCTTCTTTTGCAGCTCTGAATTTCTTCTGCGGAACCGACGTGGGGAAAAGATTGATAGAAAAAGGGGGAAAGAACGCAGTGTCAGTGAGGGAGAGGTTGGCTCAGCCAGACAGAAGGGTGTTTTATGGTCTCCCTAGTCAGACACAAAGAAGTCAGATCCCACCAACAATGAGAGGCCTTCACTCAGCCTCAAAGAACACACACACACACACGCACGCACAAATAAACACAAGCCTCTGACCAGAGTGGGCTTCTCAGGTTTCCCAAAGACAAACAGTGCTAAAAAGGTGGGATCTCCTCCTCACATGGTCAGTCTGGGACAAGACGGGCCAGACTCAACAAGTCTGACGGACCTTAAGTGTGTTTAGCCCTGGGCTCTTCCTGTCTGGCCACTATAAAACCCACCATAGGGTGAACACAAGAGCGTGTGCAGAAAAGCACAATTGCAAGCAGATGGACAGACGTCAGTGAAGAACTGAAGACAGACCGTGGAAAGGGGACACATTGCTAGTGTTAGAGACACACTACCACGGTTTTCACTCAAATCTGTCACAACTTATCTTGGTGGATATTATTCTCACTCATGTTTAACAAATAAGTGCAGATATACCATTCTGATGTCATCAATGTTCTTGCTATGCTATTGGCTAATTGAGCCTACATGTACACGTCTTGTTCAGCATTTCTCTATGCCGGACAAAGTTCTCTGACTGAAACCTTGCAGACTTTATTACATAATAAGTTGTAACTTTTGTAAGCAGTTTGCCAGAATATTTTCATGATCCCTAAATAGACTGCTATAAACACCAGCTCAATCGAAAAGCTGCAACATTAGCACTTCGCCAATGTTGCAACATGGCTTATTCTGAGGGATAAAAAATTAGATACAATAACACTGACATTTCCTGTGGACAGTTAGATTAGTCCAAATAACACAGAGGGCAGTTACATTAGCAAACAACACTGACATCAATATAAGTCAGATTAGCTAATACAACACTGACATATCCAGGGGACAGTTACAGTAGCTACTATAACACTTACATATCCAGAGGACTGTTACATAAGCTACAATTACACTAACTTATCCAGAGGCCCATTACATTACTCAAAATAACACTGCCATATCCAGAGTGCAGTTACATTAGCTAATATAACACTGGCACACCCAGAAAACTGTTACAGTAGCTACTATATGGCTGACATATCCCGAGTTCTTACATTCGGCTAATATAATGCTAAAATGTCCAGGACTTACATGTGGTTAATATAATTCAATAAATCTGTGCTAAACCTACTGGTGTGTGTGTGTGTGTGTGTGTGTGTAATACTGACATTTCTCCAGTACTCTGATTTTAAACATGCAATGATTTGAAAGGTGACAGGAAGTCACAGCAGACCATCAACAGACTGGCAGACAGACTTCTGGGCCGAGGGCGGAATCTGGGGTGGTCATTATTTACAACTTCATCCACATAAAGACAAGAGGCACCAGTGCTCTGAGAGTGTCAGGGGTCAGGCTAGACAAATGACTCCCCACTAACCCCCATCCTCACTTGGCTACACAGAGAGAAATGTGACAAAAACCAAGTGGGTTGGTTTCCTTTAACTTTTAAAACTGAAATACCTATATGACCCTTCAGAATGGTCTTGTACATTGACAGATTAGATGATAATGACGAAACAAAGACAGTTAGATTCAATCAAAATGTAACCCGCATCTGGGGGAAACCGTGGTAACAAAAGCCTCTAAAACACACTAGAAAAAACTAAAACGGTAGAATACGATCAAATTCCTTACCTGAATCTCATATAAATGAGCAATATGGAACCGAACTGTGAACAGAAAGAAACAAGGTTAAGTTTGATCTCATGAACAGGACAGAACAAGTAAGACCTGCGAAGGGTGCAGCCACACAGAGAATTTAGACCCCGGGGACAAAACTAAAACAGAAGCTTGGTAAATTGTTTTATTTTACATTGAGCGCAAAAGTTAAAATAAATGTAAGTGCTGCGGGGAACAGAGAGGTGGAAGGAGACGGTAAAGCTTGGTGACTACTGATAGGAGGGGGAAGCTAGGTCCCCAGCCTGTGTCTCTCAGATCTAGCATGCAGCTCTTCGCCAGTCTCGCATAACGTAGTCTCCTAGGCAACACAGTCGCAGGAAAGAGTGTGTGTGTGTGTGTGTGTGTGTAAACCCCAGGCTCACATAGATGCCTTGGGGAAATAGATTGGCAACTGTGAGGAAATAATAGGGAAAAAGGTTTTTTAAATAGCAGGCATTCTGAGGCTGATGTTGTTAATACTGGGAAATGAGCGAGTCAAGCTGACATGTCATATTGAACGGCGCTGCAGCCCAGATGACCTCAGCAAGCCAGTAAGCACCTAACAACTGCAGCACACCAAGAGAGACAGGACATTAATTGGGGTACAGAATAAGAGCTGTGGCTATATGCGACTCTGTGTGCGCTTGTGCATGTATGTGCGTGAATGCCTGTGCACGTATGTGTACGCACAGGAGAAATAAAGACGCACAAGGTACTTACTTTCAGCTTTGGACAAAGTGCAGGGGTTTGAGTCAATCAAAGCCAGCTGAAAATGCTGAAAGAAAGAAATTAGAAAGTATGTAACGAAAGATAGCAGTTATTATAGCAAAGGTTCAAAATGTTAAGTGAAAAATACAAACCTGTCTGATCACTGGAACTGACATGACATCCAACATTGATAATGACCCCATGGATGTACATAGAGAGCTGTTGAATAGCTATGCTAACAATAAGCCGTGCAACAAAGACGACCCAACCAACAGGAAACATTCACAGAGAGACATTCTCTGTACAAAATAAATAAACATGGGTGTGGCTTATGAAACTCTTGGAATGGTCTCCCGACATTGATTAAAAGGTCTGAAGTGTTTTTTTTGCTAGGTTGCCAGGGAAACTAAGAAAATGTACTTGTAATGTTATTAAAACACAGTGATGATCCACATCGTGTGAATAACATCATATAGACCAACACCAGGCAAATTACATATAATCCACATGACTGAACCCTTGTTATAAAACACATCTGTGAAAAGACAACCTGACATTACTTCGACTGGGCAGGACACTGCAAAGACATCAACCAAAGAGGGTTGACTCTAGGACTGGCTTTCTAAACCGAGCACCAACTCTCTGTTGGCCACTGCCTCTGGTCATCAACATTTTCCACAAACTTATGAACACACACACACAGACACACAAACAAAAACACACACACACACACACATTAATCAAAGGCCCCAAAAGTGTTAAAGGAATACATTCATATTTCAGATTCTTTAAAGTAGCCAGCCTTTGAGGACAGCTTTGCATGCTCTTAACCAGCTGCATGAGGTAGTCAACAGGAATGCATTTTCAACAGCCTGTAAGGCGTTCACACATATCCAGAGCTCCTGTTGGCTGTGTTCCCTTTACGCTGCCGCCCAACCCATCACAGGCCACCTCTACTGGGTTGAGGTCAGGTGATCGGGGTGGCCGGATAATCAGCCCCATCACACTCCTTCTTGGTCAAATGGCCCTTAACCCGCCTGGACAGGACTGTTTTGGGTCCAAGCCCTGTTAAAAAACAAATTGCAGACCCACTGAGAACAACCCAGCCGGGATGTCGTAACGTATGTGGTGGAAGCCATGCTGGTCAAGTGCGCCTGGAACTGTAAATAAGTCAGAGTCACCAGCAAAGTACCCCCTAACCATCGCACCTCCTCCGCCATGCTTCACAGTGGGAACCACACATGCAGAGATCATCCGCTCACCCACTTCATGGCCCGACAAAGACACAGCGGTTGGGAAAAATCACAAAAGGACCACTTTTTACCGATCAAATGTGCATTTTCCATGCGTCATGGGAAAGTTTGTTCTTATTATTGGTCTGGTAACACACTACATCGCCAGGGACTCAAATCCTGCCGTGCCAGACGTGTCCCCCTGCTGAAGTCAGTACATGTCCAGGCCCGTCTAAAGTTCGCTAGAGAGCATTTGGATGATCCAGAAGATGATTGGGAGAACGTCATATGAAACCAAAATAGAACTTTGGTAAAAACTCAACTCATCGTGTTTGGAGGACAACACCATACCTAATGTGAAACATCATGCTTTGGGGCTATTTTTCTGCAAAGGGACCACGACGACTGATCCGTGTAAAGAACAGAATGAATGGGGCCATGTATCGTGAGATTTTGAGTGAAAACCTCCTTTCATCAGCTAGGGCATTGAAGATGAAACGTGGCTGGGTCTTTCAGCATGACAATGATCCCAAACACACCGCCCGGGCAACGAAGGAGTGGCTTCGTAAGAAGCATTTCAGGGTCCTGGAGTGGCCTAGCCAGTCTCCAGATCTCAACCCCATAGAAAATCTTTGGAGGGAGTTGAAAGTCCGTGTTGCCCAGCAACAGCC
>JACXGK010014979.1:0-10930 GCA_016801125.1 Novumbra hubbsi | reverse complement strand
CAGGGATCTAAGAAGGGTTTGGTTTCTTTAATCCACAGGGTCCAGAGTGTTTGACCTCAGGGATCTAAGAAGGGTTTGGTTTCTTTAATCCACAGGGTCCAGAGTGTTTGACCTCAGGGATCTAAGAAGGGTTTGGTTTCTTTAATCCACAGGGTCCAGAGTGTTTGACCTCAGGGATCTAAGAAGGGTTTGGTTTCTTGCTGTGAATAAAGGGATGTTTCCTGTGTTTCTCTGTAGGCCAACACCATCCTCCCTCACTCCCACAGTCACCATCTTCACTGTCTGCCCTCCCTTATCAACATGGCTGCCTCTTTTGATATTCCCCAGGAGAAACGTCTGTGAGTAGACACGCGCGCACACACACCCACACACACGCACAAATACACAAAGTAAATACGTGTTTGGGTATTTGTAGACGGGCAAGTGCGGCAGTCAACCACTTGAAGCGTTTCCATGACAAGAAGAAGCAAGGACCCAAACCCCACAGCCTGTATCTGGACCACATCGTCCGCAAGTCTGCATCCGGCCACCATCGGAGGGAGACACACACACGCTTACACAGAGACATCTACGCTATCAAGGTACCCCCCACGCACACACACACACACACACACACACACCGATTACAGAGAGACATCTACGCTATCAAGGTACCCCCCACGCACGCACACACACACTCTTACACAGAGACATCTACGCTATCAAGGTACCCCCCCCCCACACACACACACACACACATTTACACAGAGACGTCTACGCTTTTAAGGTACCACACACTCTTACACAGAGACGTCTATGCTATCAAGGTACCCCACACACACACACCTTTGTCATCAACATTTATGTATGTTGTAGGACACAGAGGAAGCCCTGATGTCAAACCTACGAGACAGTCAGATCCTCAACCACAAACAGAACCTGGACTGGAACTGGCTCCTCATCGCAACTGTACTGAAGGTCAGCCGGAACTCCCCTGTGACCCTGTGAAAGACGGCCAGGGTCTACACGGAGGTCCGTTGGTTGTCTTGATCTCCACATCATTCAGGTGTTTGTGTTTTCTCTTTCCCAGTGGCCCAACGTGAACCTCAGGAACAACAAGGACGAACAGATGCACAAGTAAGACCCGCGGCCCTTCACCACAACGGGACTGGTCTACGGTGTGCCCCATCTAACTGTGTGTGTGTGTGTGTGTGTGTGTGGACCAGGTTTGTTCGGAGGCTGCTGTACTTCTATAAACCCAGCAGTAAGCTGTATGCAGCACTGGAGCTGGACCATTGTAAAGCCAGACAGCTCACTGTGGTGGGATGCCAGTTCATCCAGTTCCTCATCGACTCTGACGAGGTGAGGAAAATAACTCGTAACAGTGAACATCTATGTGGGACCCGTTTTGTTTGGTGGGGGCTCAGAGTCGTCCTTGGGGCCTTTGTTGAAAGTGTTTGTTTTCCTGTCCCCCCTCTCACACACACACACACACACACACCAGGATGGTCAGGCATACCTGGAGGAGCTGGTGAAAGACATGGTCTCCTGGCTGTCCTCGACCTCTGGTCTGAAGCCTGACCGCCGTCTCCAGAGCAACGGACTGCTGACCACCCTCAGCCAGCATTACTTCCTGTTCCTGGGGACCCTTTCTGCCCACCCGAACGCCGTGAAGCTGCTCGAGAAGTGCAGCCTCTTCCAGTGGTCAGTTTCACCCCGTGGAGTTCGTTAACAGAGACACATCAGCCCCAAACTTAAACGAGACGAAAGCTACAGTTTGTTGGCATGACAGCAGATGAGTTGTTTTTGTCTGGAAGAGTCAATGGACCGGCTGAGTGCCTCTATTAGCTGTAACATGGAGCAGGATTCTCCTGAATGTCCAGGTTCTGGGGAATGGTAAAGGACACAATGTTCAAAATGAAGTACCCGATTCCATGCGCGTGTCCTTCCTCAGTTTGCTTCACCTGAGCTCCGTGAAGAACCAGGACGCGGTGCTGAAGCTGGCCGTGTCCACTTTGGATTACAGCCGGGATGGACTGGCCAGAGTCGTCCTGTCCAAGATCCTCACCGCTTCCACCGATGTAAGGCCTTCCTGTGGATACGTGGATGGGTCAGGGTTCAACGCCGTGCCGCTGAAACAGCGTGTGTGTCCTCCCACAGGTATGCAGGTTGTATGCCACCAAGCATCTACGCGTGCTGCTGAGGGCAGGGGTGGAGTTCTTCAGTAACTGGGGGATGGAGCTGCTGGTCACCCAGCTGCACGACCACAGCAAAGCCGTCTCCACGGAGGCCTTGGACATTCTGGATGAGGCTTGTGAGGACAAGGTGGGTCTGGGGTGTGGGAGGGGGCCGGTGGAGGAAAGGAGGGGCCGTTGGAGGGAAGGAGGCGGGGCGGTGGAGGGAGGGACCCTGGTGGGGCAGTGGGGAGATCAACCCTAACTAACGACTCCATGATGTCTGTTATGACCCCCAGGCTAATCTCCATGCTCTGATCCAGCTCAAACCGGCTCTGTCCCACCTGGGAGACAAGGGACTTCTGCTGCTCCTCAGGTCAGTACACACTCGCACTAAATCGAGTACACAAGAAGGGCGTGTCGGGAGGTGGTGTTCCCCCGCTAACCCTGTGGTTCTGGGTGCAGGTTCCTGTCCATTCCAAAGGGCTTCTCTTACCTCAACGAACGAGGCTATGTCAGCAAGCAGCTGGAGAGATGGCAGAAGGTTTCCTCCTTTTATTTCTTTTTGGTTGCTTAACATTGCATCAGCTAGTAGTGTAGAATGTGAGTGGCGTCCACTAAGAGCGTTTTCTGTGGTGACAGGAGTACAACCTGAAGTACGTAGACCTGATAGAGGAGCAGTTGAACGAGGCGTTAACCACATACCGCAAACCTGTGGATGGAGACAACTACGTCAGGCGCAGCAACCAAAGGTGAGCCTGGATACTTTAATAAGACAACTACGTCAGGGGAAGCAACCAAAGGTGAGCCTGGATACTTTAATAAGACAACTACGTCAGGGGCAGATCAAACGGCCTGGATTGTAAGACTCGTGGCCTAAAGGACCTAAGTGGAGGCTGGTACTGTTAGGTGGTGAAGCTGGGCAACAAGTAATCAGTCTGATGGCATCCTTAACATAAGTATGTTGTCTTCGTGTGTTCCTTCGTTTGTAGGTTACAAAGACCAAATGTTTATCTTCCTGTGCACCTGTACGGCCAGCTGGTCCACGATAAGACAGGCTGCCATCTGCTGGAGACTCAGGTGAATTACGCGTTCTTTTTTTGTTTTCATCCAGATGTCAGCCTTTTTAGTTTCTTCCTGACTGTCTCATGCTCTCTCTCCCTGCAGAGTGTGGTTCCTGACCTCAGCTACACGGTTCGCTCCCCGATGCTGGACAGCTGGGAGGGCATCAAACAGCTGAAGGCGGCTCTCTGGGCACTGGTCAGTATCTCTCAGTGTTGGTATCAACATTGGTGTTTGTTCACTAACACCCAACCGTGGCCCCAAAGGAACGACGAATGTGTGGAGAGGGAGCTATTTTTTTTACTGCCAGGGCCTCCGGTACTGCAGTGGTCCTACCCCCCCCCTCCCCCCACTGTGTGCCTGTCTTGTCATTCCTCCAACGCCCTGTTGTCACTGGGGTCTGTTGTTGTTGTTTAATCGTGTCAGTAAGTGTACACTGAATGTGTGTCTGTTTCCAGGGTAACATTGGCTCATCAAACTGGGGCCTGAACCTGCTTCAAGAGGAGAATGTCGTCCCTGACATCCTGGCCTTGGCTCAGCACTGTGAGGTCCTGTCCATACGGGGGTAAGGGCCCCGTGACCCCCACACTGTCCATGTACAGACACCCCCTCCACAAGGAGCACTGACGCAGAGCTACGCCTCACTAATTGCTCCACCATGACGTATGCAGATTCTGCCACTTCAGAAAGGCCACCTGTCTCCCTGCGGACGTGGACACATTCCAGTACTTCGGTACCAATTCACTGATAACCAAGGCAGTTGAGGCGCTGAATGCGGGTCCAATAGCCAAAGCACCAGGTCCTGTATGAGAGGCTGAGGATGTAGCTTGTCTTGCGTGTTATGGACAACTTCCCCTTGGTAGTGGATGAGCTTGTAGTCAGGCTAGTGGTCTCACCTTAATGGCTATCAGGAATGTCCTACCCCTCCCCCCCCCGTACAAAAGCAGCCAACACACACACACACACACACACAGACTAATTGCCGGTGTTCCCATTGGGTCTCTGCGTCCTCCAGAACGTGTGTGTATGTGATCGGTGTGATGGCCAAGACGCGTCAGGGCTGTGAGGTGCTGAAGCAGTACGGCTGGGACTCCGTGAGACACAGCCGCCGGACACTCTGGCCCGTCACCCCCGACGGCGTGGACATCCAGGTGACGGCGGAGCTTTCCTCCGTCCCGAGCACGCTCAGTCTGGACTCCGAGTCCACCGGGTCCCGGCACAACAGCGAGAGCGAGTCCCAGCCCAGTGAGTGGACACGGCACTGCCGCCCAGCTTGTGGGGTCTCCTGTTTGGTAGATTCCCACCATAACGGCCCGTGTTCTCCCGCGTCCTCAGACATGTACATCATGGACGACGACAAGTGCGAGATATCGGACCAGTCCGACGACACCGCGCTCCACCCGCGGTCCAAACCCGCCAAGGACCGCAGCCCGTTCACCATCCTGGCCTCCACCCGCTTCGTGCGCAACCGCTTCCTGAACTCCCTGACCCTCCCCAACAAGAAGCAGCGCTCCACCAGTGACCCCAAGGCCCTGGGCGGGGCCAAACCGGGCGGGCAGAGCCGCGCCCGCACCCTGACCGAGCCCTCCTTGCACTGCTCGTCGCAGGGCGACGTCTTCATACCCGTCTTCAACGGGCGAGGCGTGGCCAAGAGCCCCACGGTCAGCCTGGAGACCTCCTTCGTGGGGACCAGGGACTCCGTGGGCGGGTCCGAGGAGCTCCTGGGAGAGGTCAGGCTGGGCCCGGCTTGCGGAGGAGGCTCGGGTCCCGCGGAGCCCCCCTCCAGGGAGCGGAGTAGCCGGGAGCGTCTGGCGGGCGGGGACGGCGGGTCCTCCTCCTCGGGCGGAGGTGCGCAGTTCAAAAGCCGCAGCCAGAGCTTCAACACGGACACCACCACCAGCGGCATCAGCTCCATGAGCTCCAGCCCCTCCCGCGAGGCCGCGGGGAACCCCGAGCCGCCGGAGCCCGACTCCTCCGACTGCGTCAGCCTGAACACGGTGGTCTCGGCCAGGACGGGCAACACCGCGAGCTCGCTCGGCCCGGCCCGGGGCGACCACCTGCCCCTCTCCAAGTCCAGCTCCGCCTTCCTGGCGCCACCCGGCTCCTCGCACACCCTCCCCCGCCGGGCCCAGAGCCTCAAGTCCCCCTCGGTGCCGGCCCTCAAGGGCCTGGGGGACTGCGGCCTGTTGTACGCTAGCCCGCGGGACGCGCTAGGCTACGCTGCGCTGAGGCGGCTGCAGCAGCAGAGGATCCACCCATCCCTGTCTCACAGCGAGGCGCTGGCGTCCCCCGCCAAGGACGTGCTCTTCACCGACGCCATCACCATGAAGACGGGAAGCCTGGACTCGAGGCTGATGCCACGCAGGTAACTGGGGTCTCACGCACACACACACACACACACAATCGCCTGGCTCGTGGCCGTTCCCTGTCGAGCCGTTTTCCATCGTACACGTTGCCCTGTCTGTCTGGTTCATTTCCCACTGCTGTCCAATGGTTCTGCAGTGTCTGTTCGATGGGTTATGAGGTCATTGACCCAGGTGTTGTGCCCAGCTTCTCCCCCGTGGCCCAGTCTTGGTCACAGGACCAGGACAGGAAGACCGACTGTCTCCGGTTGTCTGCTAAGAGGGTCAGCTGTCCAGGCCCCAGCCTTGCTGCCACCCCCCGCAGGCTGTCCAGAGCCTGTGTTCCTCGGTGGGTGGACCGTCCAGTAGAGTCCCCGTCCTACACCCCCTTGAATAACTGGGCTGAATGGTGCTGGTTGGTCAGGATGACCGAGAGGGTTAGATGTAGACTAGCAGGGGTGTGGTGAGGTAATGGCTCTTTCTCTCTCTCTGCCTCTCTTGGCCTCTCACTCGTCCTCGTTCGCTCGTCCTCTCTCGCTCGTCCTCTCTCGCTCGTCCTCTCTCACTCGTCCTCTCTCGCTCGTCCTCTCTCGCTCGTTCTCTCTCGCTCGTGCTCTCTCACTCGTCCTCTCTCACTCGTCCTCTCTCTCTGTGGGTAAAGAGCAGTGTGTGTGTGTTAGTTCAGAGCAGTGTGTCCATGCACACTGTGGGTGTAGTGCCGTCACAGTGTGTGTCTGCCTGTCAGGTTGTCAGCTAAGAGGGTCAGCTGTCCAGCTGTCCAGCCACTCTGCAGGATGTCCATCTCTCTGCCATGGTGGGTGGATCTACCTAGCCCCTCTCACCCGTAGAAACAGTTATACTCCTATTTCTGGAATAGTTTCCCTCACATTTCTAGAGTAGATTTACTCGAATTTCTGGAGTAGTTTCACTCCCATTTTTGGAATAGTTTCACTCCCGTTTCTGGAGTAATTTCCATCACATTTCTGGTGTAGTTTCACTACAATTTGTAGCGTACTTTTACTCCCATGTTTAGAGTACTTTATCTTCCTAGTGTTCGGATACAATGTGTTGTATCAATGTCAACAGATCAATAACTGACCAGTTGCTTGATCAGTCTTTGAGCAACACAAACAATTGTATTGGTCCAGTCCCAGATCCGAAGGGGTTACAGGGGTTACGGATGTTAGATTTCAGTTGTACCTTGTTTTCCACTGACAAATGACCACTGGGAAATAATGTAACCCTTTAGTTTGTTTCTCCTCTGTCCCTCTGTCCCTTTCTCTCCATCTCTCCACCCAGCAGGTTTCTCAAGGCCTTGAGCTTTGCGTCTCTGGATAAGGAGGAACTGCTGAGCCCCATTAACCAGAACACTCTACAGCGCTGCTCGTCGGTGCGGTCCATGGTGTCCAGCGCCACCTACGGCTGTAGTGATGACTACGTGGGACTGGCACTGCCCATGGACATCAACGACATGTTCCACATCCGAGACACGCCCTACTTTCAACAGAGCATCAGCCCCCATGACAAGTGCACATTCTACTTTGGGGACTCTGACAGTAAGGAATGGTAGAGATGGACAGAGGGCTGGATGGTGGTGGTGGTGAAGGGTAGAGATGGACAGAGGGCTGGGTGGTGGTGGTGAAGGGTAGAGGTGGACAGAGGGCTGGGTGGTGGTGGTGAAGGGTAGAGGTGGACAGAGGGCTGGGTGGTGGTGGTGAAGGGTAGAGGTGGACAGAGGGCTGGGTGGTGGTGGTGAAGGGTAGAGGTGGACAGAGGGCTGGGTGGTGGTGGTGGTTCAGTGAGAAGGGTAGAGATGCTGTGCCTCCAGTTCACAAGGTGTGTGTGTTCTGTGTGTGTGTAGGTGATGGGGGCTGTCCATACCCTCCCATCCCACTGCTGAAGCAACAGTTCAGCATCACTGAGCTGATGGCCAACAGAGAAAACGACCAGAACCAGCCAGTGGGTCCCCAGGAGACGGGCCTTCAGGAACACACCGACCACAACTGCCTGTACTGTGTTGGAGCTACAGTCCTGGGACTCCACACACTGCCTCAGATCAACAACACACACACACGCACTGGTGAGAACTCACCAACACCCGAGAACCGTATTCTGAGAACATTGTATGTCGTGGTTCTACAGTAGGCATGTTACGTACGTTACAGTTAACCGTTACAGTTCTACAGTAGGCTTAACCCATGTTACGTATGTTACAGTTAACCGTTACAGTTCTACAGTAGGCCATAACATGGCTCAAGCACATTCAATGTGTACACGTTTCAGGTGTTAGTAGCCGCTAAGCTACTTCGCTGATCCTCCTCGAGTTCGGCTCACAAAACAACAGTTGGAAAAGCGCCAACAACTAATGTTAATTTACTACGACGTGTGCATATGTTCTCGTTTCACCAGAATAGCCTAATATTGTTTCTCAGAAGCATTCGACACAGCACTGCAATTTATTCTCATCGGTGCATCCATAAGAATAATGATGTTGACCCTCCTCACAGACTACGTAGACTTTCCCTGGTCCAGTCAGACCAGCCACCGTCTGGAGATAATGCCTCAGTCCAAGTTCTCCGGTGTTTCTGGCTGCAGCGACGCTACCGTATCCCAGGAATCTGTCTGCAGCACCGCCTCCCCGGACATAGTGCTGGGTACCTCCAACACACGCCGCCTACGTACTTTGTACAACAGCGCTACTCAAAGTCACTAGAGTCAAGTGTGCATGTGAGGGATGAAAAGCTGCTGAAAAGCTTTGGACATCGCCGTCGTTATGCGGTGGACTTCAGAGAGTTCTAAAGAGTGCTGCTAATTTAGGTGGAGATCTGAGGGCTCGGGCTGGGCCTGTCTGACCGTCTTGTGTTCTGTGTGTCAGGTGGCAAGGCTCTGTCTGAAGACGGGCCGGCGTGTCGGATCCTGCTGAGGAAGGAGGTCCTGCGACTCGTCATCAACCTCAGCTCTTCTGTGGGAACCAAGGGCCACGAGACGGGACTCCTGACGTAAGATGGGTTCAGAACCAACCTCTCCGGTTCATCATGAAGCCTGCCTGGACTGACCCGGTGTCTCTGTCCCCAGGATCAAGGAGAAGTTCCCCTATGCGTTTGATGACATCTGTTTGTACTCGGAGGTGTCTCACCTGCTGGCCCACTCCATGTTCCGGCTGCCCTCTCGCCGGTTCATCCAGGAACTCTTCCAGGACGTACACTTCTTACCGGTAAGGTCCTCTGGGACCCCCACCCCTGCTGCTTCCCAGATCCCCCCTAGACCCTCCTCGGAGTGGTCATGTAGGACTCTAGCATTTGGTCATTCTAGGACCGTAACTCTACCGGTACGGTAATGCCTTGTTTTCACCGGTGTTTTACCCCGAAGTCCACACCATGTTCTATTTCCATGGACACGGACCAGCGCCTGTCGGCCTGTAGGGTTCGGCTGAGGGAAGAGTGGGTTGACCCGGTGCCGGCCATGAAAATGCTGCATGTTGTGCTATTCAAATAGCAGTGTGTATCAGCTGGTGCGATGCCTGACTCATAGAAGCTGGTGCGATGCCTGACTCATAGAAGGAGGTGCGATGCCTGACTCATAGAAGGTGGTGCGATGCCTTTGACTCATAGGTGGTGCGACGCCATTGACTCATAGAAGGAGGTGCAATGCCTGACTCATAGAAGGTGGTGCGATGCCTGACTCATAGAAGGTGGTGCGATGCCTGACTCATAGAAGGTGGTGCGATGCCTGACTCATAGAAGGTGGTGCGATGCCTGACTCATAGAAGGTGGTGCGATGCCTTTGACTCGTAGGTGGTGCGATGCCATTGACTCGTAGGTGGTGCGATGCCTGACTCATAGAAGGTGGTGCGATGCCTGACTCATAGAAGCTGGTGCGATGCCTGACTCATAGAAGCTGGTGCGATGCCTGACTCATAGAAGGTGGTGCGATGCCTTTGACTCATAGAAGGTGGTGTGATGCCTGACTCAGGTGCGATGCCATTGACTCATAGAAGGTGTTATGATGCCTTTGACTCATAGAAGCTGGTGCGATGCCATTGACTCAAAGAAGGTGTTATGATGCCATTGACTCATACAAGGTGTTATGATGCTATTGACTTGATGAAAGAACGGAGCTTTGAGACTTTATTATCCACAAATTGAGCATGTTGTTATTTTGACTTTCATTTCTCATAACCGGAAAGCCAAATAGCGTTGATCGTTTACTCTTTCCTCCGCATCTGAGCCCCTCCTGAAGTCCCGATTCAATGTCTAGTCAAAACGGGGAGGTCTAGAGCCGACATTAGCACTCATCTCTGGGGTGCCCTGGTCCCGGGGGAAGCACCAGTGAAAATGTGCGTGCATTATAGTTCCACCTCTAGCATTCTGTCTCTGTGCTTGATTGGTGGAAAGACGGCCTGGTACTGCTTGTTGATTGGGAGAGAGGAGACTGATAGACCTTACCCCTTCCACTTTGTTATCCGCATTTACAACATGTGACCTCTGATCTCTTCTCAGATGTATGAAGAAGCAGAAGCAATCCTGTCAAAGCCTCTGAAGCCCGTCAGGGTGGATGTAGATCCTCCTGGGTGGATGTAGACCCTCCCCCGGGTGGGCGTGGACCCTCCAGCGGCGTCCTGTTGATCCCTGTCACCATTCTCCCCCGTTTTGACAAACTGCTTGACCCCACCCCCACCCCACCAGCCCTCACGTTACGTTTCAGACGGCGACAGAATGACCGTACGGGCGGAGACAGTGTGAGCGCTCAGGATAGAGGGAGCCGGAATGGGAGCAGAGGATCGTGGATGTTCAAAATAGAGAGAGTAAAAGGGGTACTCTTCCTCAAGTCGCTTTAGAAAGAGAGGTCTGTGAACCAATGAGACGCGACACCCCTGGTCCTGTTTCAGCCTGTGGCCAACAGGGGGAGCAGTTTTACCAAATATGTTTTCAGCAAACGCACAAGCCTGACGGACAGACACATCCTGAACACAAGCCTGACGGACAGACACATCCTGAACACAAGCCTGGATGAATAATGAGTGGGACTTCAGAACTCTTGCATTTGCTGCATGCTGATTCTGAAATGACAACAGCATTCCACCACAGCTGGCGCTGGACCCCTCTACTCTGTATGGAAACACTACCGAAGGTTCTGGAAGCTTCCCTCAGTCTTCACCTCCGTTGGTTTTGGATGACTGTGCAGTGGCCCCACGAGTGTATCGCTCCCGTCCGCTTCTGAGTTTTCTTCCATTTATTTCAACTGACCCCCCCCCCCCCCCCAAGGTGTGGTCCCCGGTCCCCCGTCTCCACATCTCTGGCGCCGGTTGGAAGGACCCTGACGAAGGGAACCAGCCGTGTTGTCTCGTGAACTTTACTGGTACATACTGTGTAC